>CAJQZJ010033916.1:792925-838552 GCA_907164525.1 Lophiomys imhausi
GTGTGTGTGTGTGTGTGTGTGTGTGTGTGTAGAAAGAGAGGAGGGAGAGTGAAAGAAGTAACTGTAGTGTCTACCTTCCTTTGTTAGTTCCCATATTTCTCTCCTTTATTGAATCATAGGTATTTGGAGAATCATGGGTATGTGTCTTAGGAGAACTTTGTGCTAATGTATACGTTCACATTATGTCAGAGCTCTAACACCTCACCTTCTCAATAGAATGGGGATTAAATGCAGTGTTTCTCCAACATCAGTGCATTCAACCAATGCTGCTGTTGCAACTTGGGAAGTTTTAAAGAAAGTCCCCAAAAGATGGAAACCAGAAGCCAGACCCTGTCAAACACCACTGTTAATGTGACTGATGGATTCCAACGTTTTAAATTTCAGTTCTGCAATTTCTTTTTCCTCTATCCTTTCACTGGTTTAGCTATGGCAAAAGTAGATGATGTCAAATTACAAAAATAAACACTAGAGTTTGAAGGGTTTGCTATTAGAGAACTTGAATTTTTGATGTAAGATTCAAGATAAAGAGCTTCATGCCAGACTTTCCAAATTATGTAATTGGTTTTAGCAAATAAGCACTTAGGACAAAAAGTTTCAAAAGCCACATGTGTCTGGTTTCTCTATTACTGTCCCTTGGAGGTTTGAAGCCACCTGCTCTAGGCCCCATCACACTGATGCCTGCTTTCCTGATGGCTGTCCTTTTCATACTCTATTGAGACCATGTACATACTGTTAGTCATACTCCATAGGCTTTCTGATTTTCTTTTGCCACCACTTTGAAGGACTCAGTCAATCATGATTCATTCATATTTTGGACAATGTGTTCTTTTACAACCTCTAAAATATAGTCAACACAGTTGGCTTAGTAGTTAAGGTACTTGCTGTGCAGCTAGCAGGTATGAGGATTGGAGGTCAATTTGCTGGCACCCACACTGATGCTGGGTGGGTGTGGTGGTCTGCTGGTAATTCCAGTACCTTTACAGCAGAGTCATAAAGGGAGCTGGATAGCCAGAATAGCTGTATGGGCAAGTTTTTGATTCAAGTGAGAGACCGTACCTCAGTGAATAAGATGAAGAGTAATCAAGAGAGATTCCTGGTGCTGACTTCAGTGTTCCACATGCACATATGTACATCTAAACAGATTCAAACAATCACACATGTGTACATACCATACATCACAAATCCTCCCCCACACACATGAAAATAAAGTATATCTAGAGAATAATCATGGTTACTACCCTTGGCAATCCCCCATAATCTCTTCCATACATCACTGTAATTGTCTCTAGCTACTCTCTCTGTATCTGCCATGGCTTCATTACAGCCAGGTATGGGCAAGGATTCTGGATGCAACTCCTGTCACTTGGCTGAAAATTCTATCATTTCTCCTCATTTCACTTTTAATGAAAGACAGCTTCCTTCAAAAGACCTTTTTGCTACTCTGACCTCATCTCCTATGTCTCACTTCTTCCTTAATGCATCTGCTAATCCTGCCTAGAACATTCAGGAAGAGTAAACACCTCATTTCCTTCAAGTCTTGCTATAATGCTACCTTCTAGATGAGACAAACCCCAGTTATCCTGTTTTATGTTTCAATCTATTCTTTACCTTATGGATTTATATTTGAATTCCTTTGTCCAGCCCAATTTCCATGGTGTGTATGTATGTGTGCTTGTGTATAATAATATAATTTATTTACTTTGATTTTAATTTTAAAAAATGATTTATTACTTACTATCTATCTATTGGAATGAAGCTTCACATGGTCAGAGATTTTTGTCTATTTTATTCATTGATATATCATGGTTACCTAAAACTGTGGCCAAAACAGTGTTTAAAAAAAATCACAATAGCACTCTATAAATACTAAGGGTGCATATAGTCCCTTCAACCACAAAGATTCAATGGTGAAGCTGACACGTATGAGAGTTACACATCGATACGTATCGATGTGACTTTGGTGATATCCGCAGTGATGACAGGTCATGCAGGAGAAAGAACTTGTTAGTAGGAAATAAGCAAGGATGTATTTTGGAGTCATATAGAATCAGCTATGATGGCTTTTGTCTGAGTGTGTGTGTAGTACATGCATGTGGAGACCAGAGTTGGGTGCTGAGTGTCATTCATTTTTCTATGAGTAGAGTAGGGGAATACAGAGAGAATAAGTGGTAAGTAGGAAAGAGGGTGATTACACTGAAGAATGACTTTTGGTTCCCAGCAATATTTTATTGTCCAGTTATTTGTGCAAATGATTCTATTCCTGGGTGGGAGAACTTCTCACAGGGATGCACAGATTAAGGTCTTTCAGCTGCACCCTGTGGCCATCACCTCCCTTCAGTTCCCAGAACTCCAAGGCTGGGCCAGGAGGTTAGAACACGACCCCACCTTGGAAATGAAGTGAGAGCTTATTCACTTACTGCTGGGACACTGGACCTGAGCTGTGGTAGGACTCTCATTTATGATCATGTCCGTCTCTGATCACCCTCTGTCTTCAATGACATTTCTTTAACTAAATAATATTCCACATAGGTTGGAAAACTATATAACTCCCAGTTTTTTACAGGATGGTTTAACTAAGATATCTCCTTAGCTAACCCTAAGGATACATTACTCTACATGTCTGCCTCTCATATTTAAATGATTCCATTTCTGTTTTCCTGCCCTCTTTTGTTACTTAATTTTTTTTCTCTTTTTACATTTTTTAAAAAATATTTATTTATTACTTCAGGTTACATCTCCATCACAGTGCCCTCTTTCCACCCCTCCAGGTCCCACCTTCCCACCCACTACCCCCATCCCTTCCATCCCACTCCTCTGGAGTGGAGTGTCCCTACATGAACGTCCCCTGCCCAAGTTCAGCAGTCATATGAGGGCCAAGAGCCTCCTCATACACTGGGGGTCTACAAGGCAGCACCACTAGGGCAAAGTGTCTCATTGATAGGAAACAAAGTCTATGTTTCTGTTCCCTTTGGTAAATTGGTTGTAGTATAGTTATCTTGTACTATATGGCTAAAATCCTATTATAAGTGAATAGATGCCATATGCATCCTTCTGAGTCTGGGTTAGCTCACTCAAGATGAGCTTCTCTACTTCCATCCATTTGGATGCAAATTGCATGATTTCGTTGTTTCTGATAGCTGAGTAGTATTCCATAGTGTAAACAGCAATGTACAGATTGGGAAAAAATCTTCACCAACCTCACATCTGACAGAGGGCTTATATCCAAAATTTACAAAGAACTCAAGAAATTAAATGCCAAGAAACCAAATAATCCAATTAAAAAATGGGGAACAGAGCTAACAGAGAATTCACAAAAGAAGAATTCCTAAAGGCTGAGAGACACTTGAAGAAATGCTCAGCATCCTTAATATCAGAGAAATGCAACTCAAGATGACTCTGAGATTCCATCTCACACCTGTCAGAATGGCTAAGATCAAAAGCTCATATGACAGCACATGCTGGCAAGGGTGTGGAGAAATGGGAACCCTCCTCCATTGCTTGTGGGAGTGCAGGCTTGTGCAACCATTATGGAGGTCAGTCTGGCGATATCTTAGAAAACTTGGAAAAGCTCTGCCTCGGGACCCAGCCATACCACTTCTGGGTATACATCCAAATGATTCCTCACTGGATCACAAGGAAGTTTCCTCATCTATGTTCATAGCAGCCTTATTTGTAATAGCTAGAAACTGGAAACAACCAAGATGTCCCTCAACTGAGGAATGGATAAAAACAAAACAAAACAAAACAAAAAACTGTGGTACAGTTACTTAAATTTTTTTTGACAGCATTATCGCTTCTAGCTCATTACCCATGTATATATTCTTTCCTGAAGCAAGTATAAGAACCAGCATCTTTAATCAGCAGAGAAATGCAACTCAAGATGACTCTGAGATTTTTTTATTACATTTGTTATTGATATGTGCTCACCATATAGAGTAATACTGAGACCATGACAGGCATGGCGTGAATCATATGAATGGATGTATTTGCCATCGTGCAGATTCAAGGAATTATGAATGGATTCGGACATGGGGTGAGACTGATATCACATTGTTGCCTCCTGAATCTCAGCTCTGACCTCAATAGAAACCTTATTGTATTTAAAAGGGAGAGCTGGGGGGAAAAAAGAAATACCTTAAATTAAAAAAAAAAGAAGGGAAGAGGATGGGGGGTTGAGGGGGAGGAGGGTGGATGGGACTGGAGGGGGGAGTAGGGAGGGGATTGTGATTGAGATGTAACTTGAAGAAATAAAAAATAAATTATTTAAAAAAATAGAGATTATCTTGTCAAAATAGAAATATCCTTTTTATGTCTGGCAAAGATTGGGAGATTATCATGATAAGAGACAGAGATTTGTGGAATGAGTAATTCTCACAACATTAAAAAGTTTTCTATACTCCCTCGCCCCTTGCCACATGTGGGAGTTGGGAGATGAGGAGAGCTGGCCATGCCCCTCACCAGCTGCAGCACTTAATATCCAGAGGGCAGCATCATCTGGTGTGCTCATTCACATCCTGATGGCTCCAGTGAGGACTTCTGCTCAGACTTCTTATGTTTTTGCTAAAATGTTCTATAAATGATTACTTAATGTGGTATGAAAAACAGTATTTATAATAAAATTTCTAAATTAAGAGTAATTCTAGAAGTGTATGTCTGCCTATCTTCATAATGTATTAGAGCGCCAAAAATTGAAGTCATAGGAAATATTAGAAGAAAAGAAAATTTTCAACTTGGGAGGGAATATAGTGGGGAGAAAAGCAAGGAAGCTGTTCTGATTGTTTCTTGGTGTGCAATAGGCTATTGAAGTTGAGAGACTTAAGTCATCATTTGTTTCTTGGTTTCCTTTCAATAATGTATATGAGGAGTTTGGGAATAGCATGGTGTGTGACCCACGCTCCTCTGACTTTGCCATCTCATGATAAGATGACTTCTTCCCTCATGTATTTATCCCTTTAGTGCTTCTTGGCCTCTGTCTACATGGTGTCCTATGGCGATGGACTCCATATTTGTGCCCTTTCCCCCAAACTCATTTGTTGAAATCTTAACTCTAAAGTGATAATATCTGGAAGCAAAGACCTTAATAGGTAACTAGGTCAAGAGGGCAGAGTCCTCAGAAGGATGCTTAAGGCTCTACAGAGAGAAGGGTAGGCACACAATCTTCCTTTCTGATTTCTACCTGGTAAAAGTACAAAGGAATGCTATTTACAAACCAGACAGCAAGCCCACCCCAGACACCAGATCTGCTGATACCCTGGCCTTGGACATGGTAGCTTTCAGAGCTATGAAAAATAAATTCTTGTTTTTCAATCCTCTCCCTTAATGGTACTTTGCTAGGTCCCATATGTACCCATTCTCCATGGTTCTAGCAGGTGATTTGTGACTTTAAGATAGTGGCTTATGGCTATAGGGATGGCTCAACGGTTAAGAGTGCTTCATGTTCTTCCAGAGGACCAACATTTAGTTCCTAGCACCCAGTTTGGGGGTTTCAGGACCCCCTATAAGTATCACATCAGAAGATATGGTGCCTTCTTCTGACCTCCCCAGAACAAGCACAGACATATCCTACACTCAGATATCCACACACACACACACACACATAAATGATAATAAACTCTCTATCTCTGCCCCAAAGATGGAGGCTCAGGACTATCAGAACATGACGCCCAATAGACCCTGACAGAAGCTGCAAGGACTTGGATGATTTCGTTTCCAGTTTCCGTCATGTCACCTAAGTTGATTTTTACAGGACAAGCAAATCACTAAGGCCAGGGAAGATTCAGTGGACAAAGTAGCAAAGAATTTGTGGGCAAATTTAAATGTATACCCTGCCTTTTGGTCGCAGATAGTTTATATTCCTTCCAAATGTGCACTATATTTGCATGTCTAAAAGTACCAAGATCTCATCAGGTTGGCATTGACTTCGTCCAGATGTTAGATTCTCTACTGAAGCTCCCTGAGCAGCAGCTTCTTCTTCTTCCTCCTCCTCCTCCTCCTCATCTTCTTTTTTCCAAGATAGGGTTTCTATATGTATCCCTGGCTGTCCTAGACTCACTTTGTAGATCAGGCTGGCCTCAAACTCACAGAGATCTGCTTGCCTCTGCCTCCTGAGTGTTGGGATTAAAGACATTCACCACCATGCCTGGCAATTACAGACAGCTGTGAATTGCCTTGTGGGTACTAGGATTTGAAACCAGGCCCTTTGGAAGAGCAGCCAGTGCTCTTAACCGCTGAGCCATCTCTCCAGCACCCGCCGTGAGCTTCTTAATCTGAGGATTTGTGATTTGAAAGCATGAGTTTTCTCACCCTTTCATCCAACACCATCAAATGGGAGACCTGGCAAAGAGTAATTGTAGTCACTTAGGTTCAAGCAGGAAAACAGAAGCCCCATGAAGAGCCAATGGTAATAACCATCATGGGATTTGCACGTATAGTAACATCCTTGGTGAGGACCCATTTTACTCTCTCAGGATGATTGTCTGTGGCTATTTTCTCTGCACTATGGGTTCTTGTCTGCGGTTACTAAGTCAGTTTTTGTTTCCCTAAGAAATAATACTTGGCAGTTTCTTTACTGTGCTCTCTTCTAAAAAAAAATCAACAGTTTGACAGCCTCTTCATTTTGTAATCTCTTTTTTTCTCTTCTCTGTATAGAAACCAGAAAGAAGAAGACAAAGAGAACGTACAGGGGACAGAACAAGATATAGTTGTCGAACCCTTGCCATGGTCCATTTCTTTGAATAGACCTACCTTCTAAAAGTTCGTTTACCTATGAACTCAATCTGTTGATGGGACTAGCACCTTCATCCTTTAATTATCTCCTGATAATGGCATCTGCTAAGATATATACTAAACTTCAACACATGAGCCTTTGCAGTCATTTTTTCTATTCAAATATTAATGCATTGTAACTCTTGGTGGTAGAAAGAATAAAGAATTTGCAACCAACTAATCAAAGAACCAACCAACCAACCAACCTGACAGACAAATAATTTTGAACCACCATTAAAGAACTACAGAATTTGAGGTGTGAGAGGTTGTAGCTGTCAATCAGACTCTAGGATTTTATTCTTGCTAAAGGTACCAAGGGCATCACTTACTTCTGTTCTTTGCAAATGCATAGGGTCATGTTGAAAATATTTTAATTTCAGGAATTGCTAACCTTAATCAGAAAAGGGAAACTGTCTTAGAGATTCTCGAGGTAATAAAATTTCACCCCTATTCATTAATGTGATTTCATAACTAAGCATAAAGAAAGGCAACCAAAATGTCCAAATCAATGATTACCTCTCCTGCCAAGCAGTCTTTGGAGCTGTGACACTGGATGATGTAGTGGAAGTTTTGATTTCTGTACAAACTCAGTTGTGTTATGTGAATGTGTTTTTTTTGTTTTTATCCCAAGTGTGGGATGTGGAAATGCTTTATCCACCACTGAAAACAGACTCACAAGAGGGCACATGGTCTTTGTCAGCTTATCAGCTGATAAAAGACTCATGAGAGAGCATGTGATCTTGTCAGCTGGAAACTACCTTGTGTATGGGGTGGTGACGTGGTTTTTGCCAGCTGGAAAACATCCTTGGGCAGACTGTGAGAGAGTATAAATAGGAACCCCAAAACAGAGAGAGATTGTTTTTTGCTTAGCTTCAATTGTCATCACTTCTCTTTGGGTGGTTTCTTTTCGAGATGCTCCTAGAGAAAAAGACTCCAGAGAATGCTTCAAGCTTGCTGCTGCTGATTGTTGTTTTCTCCCACTGTTGCTGGTTCTTGCTCGTGCGTTTGCTATTTGACTGGACTCCTGGACTCATGATGAGAAAGAGTAGAATCATCCTTAGGAATTATGTCTAAAGAGGTCTATATCCCCTGTCACTACTAACCTTCTTTCTCTCGTACTTCCAGCTAGTGGATTGGAAGGGAGGTAGAGGCATTAAGAAAGCCACAAATAAAAGAGTATTAAAGTAAAACTTCATCATGATTCATACATTTTATTTGTTACTTTTGACTTTTACTCAACCTCAAAGAAATAGAACACTCATTTTAAGTGACATAGTATGTATTTGGGAGAATGTAACAAGAAGAACAAGGTAAAGTCTCCAATTTCCAGGCTTATGTGACTCTAGATTAATGGGAAAAATCTAGGAAGAGCTCCTGCTTTTATTTCTCTTCCCACAGTCTGATTGGTGTCATTTCTGAAACTTCCTGCTGGTGCAGAACAAAAGAGGCCAGGATTCCCAGTCATTCAGACTTGTAGCAATGAAGGAAAGCCACTGACTCTCTTCCTTCTTCTGATATGGCTTTTATTTTATTTCTAATTTTTTTTTCTGTAAAGATGGAAGACAAATTTTCTTTCACAGAGACCAGAGGAACTACTGTGGCTCACATTTCTAGCTATAACCTGTGGCCACCATGAACTCTATGAAAGCATTTTCATCAGACTTATAAAGACATTGAGACTTTCTGGAAAACTGGTGGATTTATGCAAGCACATTAAAACTTCTTAACTTGATAAAAGAACATAAAATAAAACTTGGTCATCAGGCCAACTTTTTTTCAGCTTTTCTAAATTTGCTTGCATAGATGGTCGACTCCTAATTTTACCACAATCTATCTTGTGCTATTTTCTCAGAAGCTTGGTAACTATTGGCGTTTCTATTTCATTCTCAGGCTAAGGGTAGACAGGCATGTCCAGCACACCCTTGGAATTGACAATCATGAGATAATGACTTGATAACACGCATATGTTCTTCACTCTTTGAATAGAAGCTTGGGTGAATATCAGTTATGACAGACTGGGATTCCTTATCTAACTTGGACTAAACCAAGCCAAATATTGTTGGCAGTTTTCTGGTAGAAATAAGATATTTCTTATGAAGCAGCTAAATTCTGACTTAGAAATAACAACTAAAACCAATGTGCTTCAGTTTCTATCTTCAGAGGTAACTATCAGTGAAACAGCAAAACCTTCGTGGAAGATCTAGTTTATTTGAAAGCTGGACATGGATCAGACAGACAAAATAAAAAAGGCATGTCTATGAAAATATAGGATTTAGAGAAAGCACCAAAGTTTTAATTTTGTAAGAGGGAAAAGATGGCAGTTGATAAGCTCTTCTGACCCACAAGTATTGCTACTACAATGTGTGAGAAAATAAACTGACCACAGGGAAACCACACTGAACTCCAAAGAAATTCTGTGTAGAGTCTGGTGTTGATCATAAAAACATTTAATGTGCTTCCTCTTTTCCACCATGTTCATATGGGAAGAATATATTTGAGTGGTACTTAGAAGTTGGAGTTGAAAAAAAAAACATATTTTGTAGCAAGCCTATAAGCTCAGGAGTCTAGGCTACTGAGCTCAATGCTTCTGATTGTATCACCAGAGCAGAACTGACCTAGTTTAACATGTCTGACCACTCTGTCACTATGATGGAACTCATTATTTTTTGTTTCTTATTGTCACATATTTTATAACAGTGGTATTACTAATTTTATAACTTTATACAAAAAACACCTATAATCTTTAGAACCAGGGATTCAAGAAGAAGGGAGAAAAGAAAAGAAAAGAGAAGAGAAGAAAAGAATGTCCTGTCCCTAAAATTCTTACTCTTTAGAGGGAGTCAAAGTCAAAATGCCCAGACACAATTGATAAAGTGAAGGCATTTTCATGTGTACTCTCTCATGTGTAAAATGTGTGTGTGTGTGTGTGTGTGTGTGTGTGTGTGTGTGTGAGAGAGAGAGAGAGAGAGAGAGAGAGAACTAGAAATGCGACTATGAGGAGGAAAGAAGAGAACATAAAGGAAAGGGAGGAGGAACGAGGGATACATGTGACACGAAAACACAATGGAAGGTATTAGTGGAGGAAAACAGTCTGTGGTGAAATGTGTAGTAAAGTCTTTATGTCTGGCAATAAGTGAAATGTACAGTAAAGTTTTTTGTCTAACTTGAGTGAAATGTTTCAGCAAACCCTTTCCTATGTTTGGGTCAATCAGTAGAGGCTGAGAAATTGTTTTGAGACTATTTGAACCTTGAAGAACTGTTGTCTCTCCAGAGACTTTGCACTTGGTGCTACATGAGAACTTGCAGTTGCACTAACCTTGTTCTTAAGATAGTCCTGGAAAATCTAGAGTTCTTATTTTTGGTTATGGCTGGCCATAGTCAAAAGGGAATGAGATTGTGTGGGTTTCCTGCTCTTGTGGGCAGCAAGGACAAGATAACTTTGGTAGTTGGAACCTTTCCCAGACCCAATTAACCTTGTATAATGTTTCAATAAAGTAACTGGAGTGAGCTACCTGGGTGTCAGTCTTTTCCAAGGAGGCTGAACCCCACTGCTCCTTTGGGAAGTGAATCCTTAGCATCTTGGCCTGCTTCTCTATCTACTGTGGTATCTTTGACCAACATGTATCAATATAGTCAGCAAGAAGTGAGCAGAGAAGCAATAGAGAACAGTGCAGTGTGGGACAAATAAATAAAGCAAATGTAGCTGGCCTAGTGACAGTTTCCTTTAGTCCCAGCACTTGGGAGACAGGAGCAGGCTGATCTCTGTGAGTTAGAGGTCAACCTTGTCTACAAAGTGAATCCCAGGACATTGAGAGCTACTTAATGAGACCCTGTGTGGTGGCTTGAATAAGAATGGCCTCAATAGGCTCATTTATTTGAATACTTAGTCACCAGGGAGTGGCACTATTTGAAAAGATTAGAAGGATTAGGAGATGTGGCTTTGTTGGAGTAGATATGGCCTTGTTGGAGGAAGTGTATCACTGGGTGTATATTGAGGTTCCAAAAGTCCAATTCAGCCCCCCACCTCATCTCTCAGTCTATAGACCAGGACGTAGCTCTCAGCTACTACTTCAGAGTCATGGAGTGCCTCCATGCCCCCTGCCATGAAAATATTGGACTAAGCCTCTGAAACTTTAAGCAAGTCCCCAATTAAATATCTTCTTTCATAGGAGTTGACTTGGTTATGGTGTCTCATCACAGTAATAGAACAGTGACTAAAATACTCTGGAAACAATCCAAAACAAAGAACAGAGTATGTATATATGAGAACTCATAGTGAAATGTATTATCTTTTGCACCAACTTAAAAATTAATAAAAATACAATGCTTCTCCTGGGAAGCCTTGCAGGTGTGGCTGTTGTGTCACATGTGTGTCAGTAAGTGACAAAGAGGAGGGAGGCTATGTCTATGCTCAGTGTTCTGACTTATGAACACCTGAATGATTAGTAGCCTAACATTCCCTGAAAAAAGTGAGCCTGAGATGACCACCAGTCTGGTGCCCAGGGGCTAGATGACTACCAGTCCAGTGCTGAGTAGGCCCTGGAAGCTCCCAGGATGAGGAGCAAGCTGGAGACTAGAAGAACCCCTCCTAGGACTGAGGGATCAGGTTAGGAGTGAACCATGGTCAGACAACCCTTGCATGGGGTCACTCGGGTGGCCAGGCAAGAAACAAGCCCTAGATGATCACCAGACCAATGTCATGGGGCCTAGATAGGGAGCTAATCTGAGATGACCACCAGTGAGGCACCACATAGGCCTGGGGAGGGAAGACCATGCCCACAATGACCCCTGCCCAGCACTATAATGCATAAGTTGGGCATATCACTCTGAGGCCACTCCTGAGAGAACTCCAGACACTCAGAGACCCCAGGTGCCACTAAGAGGAGCAAGTAAGTGGTGTAGAAATGGAAGAGAAAGAGAAACAGAAGGATGTAGGCACAATGAAGGCAGGTAGAATTTGAGACTTGAGGGTAGTGGGGAATAGCCTGATAGGAGTAGCCAGCAATGCCACCCAGGACCATGGTGGGGTCCTGGCATGTGTTCCCACTAGGGGCCTGAAACAGCAGGAATCTGTTACCATCAAAGGCCAGGTAGACATCTCTGGCCTGAGCTGCCACCCAGGGACATGTTGATATCTGAGGGTTGTACAGAACTAGCCCCACCCCTTTCCTGGGCATCATAGGAGAGCTGAACCTACAACTTGTCTCCCATGTGGTGACATGGATGAGGGGGGAATACCCTCCTCCTCCTTCACCCCTCACTAGCTGTGGTAGGTGGAAAATTTGGCCCGAGGTCATGAGAGCAGGAGAGGACCTCACCTGGTCAGTACAGTAGGGATGACCCTGGTGGCAGGTCTATGGGAGAGCTGGCCCACCACTTTTGTGCTGTTCAGTGGCATGAGGGAGGGAGAGATGATCCTACCTCTTGCCCCTTGCCACCTATGGCAGGGAGGAGAGCTGGCTCCAAGGTTATCAGAGCAGGATAGCTGTTCCTGTCCCTCACCCCCTTTAGCACTCAGGAGTGCAGCCCCTGATCCTCTCCTGGGCAGCACAGAAGAACTGGCTCTGGATGTGGGGATTGCAGGTTGCAGGTGAGCTGTTTCCAAGGGTATGAGTGTGGGAAAGCTGGCCCTGTCTCTGTCTTCTGGATAGTGGCAGGGATGAGGGAAAGACACCCTTGTTCCTTCCCTTGTCCCTTGCCATCTATGGCAGGCAGGAGAGCTGTCCCTGGGGTCATGAGAGTGGGATAACTGGCCATGTCCCTCATCAGCTGTAACACTTGGGAGAACGGGCCCTGCACCTCTCATGGGCAGCAGAGTACAGCTGGCTCTGGTAACAGGAATTGCTGGTGAGTTGGTCCTGAAGGCATGAAAGCAGGAGAGCCAGCAGTTTGACCAACTCAGATACCTCTCAGGTTCAGATCCAGGGCTTTCAATTGGCCTACCCCAACATCTGCCCCATCGATGAACTGCTGGAGAGCATGAAATGGATGGTCCAACAGATACAGAACTACAGAATCTCCATGACACAGGGCAAAAACAGAATATCTGAGAGGAATGCCAGTAAGGTTCCAGTACTGACAAAATAGCAGAAGTCAGAGGCCTAGTACCAGACCAAGGACTCACTGCAATGAACATTTGCAAGCAAAAAAAGTGTGGTCAAAAGAGAGTACTATGGAATACACTGTAATACACTACAGCTTCCACAATGAGATTTTTTTCTTTGTTGGTAGGGTAGGTTGTAAGGGTGGAGAGTGGATACGAGGGGAGGAGGAGATGAGTGGGATTGGGGTACATGATGTGAAATTCAAAAAGAACCAATAAAAAATTTAAAAGTAAAAACAGAAATAAAATGAAGTTGGAGAAATGCTATGGAAGAAGGGAGATAAAACTCTACTTTGAGGATCAAGGGACATTTCACTGAGGATGGAACTAACCTTTGAAATGAGTAAGAATTGCCAGGTGGAAATAGAAGTGCCTATTCCCAGTGGGGTAAGGAGTGTAGACACTGGAGGGAAATCTTAAAGTGGGTGTAGAAGTCCTGTTCTTAAGATAGGGACCCAGCTTCTCTTTGAAAATCTGGTAGAATTCTGTGCTAAAGCTCCCTGGCCCTGGGAATTTTTTGGCTGAGAGACGTAATGCCTGCTTCTATTTCACTAGGGGTGTAGGTCTGTTTTAATTGCTTATCTGATCTTGATTTAACTTTGGTAAGTGGTGTCTGCTGAGAAAATTGTCCCTTTCTTTTAGATTTTCCAGCTTGGTGGATTATGGGTTTTTAAAATACATTCTTATGATTTTTCTGGATTTCCCCAGTGTCTGATGTTATGTCCTCCTTTTTATTTCTGATTTTGTTAATTTGGATCATCTCTCTCAGTCTTTTAGTTTTGATAAGGTCTATCTTGTTGATTTTCTCAAAGAATCAGCTCTTTGTTTAATTGAGTCTTTGTTTCTATTTTATTGATTTCAGTCCTCAGTTTGATTAGTCTACTCCTCTTGGGTGTGATTAATTCTTTTTGTTCTAGAACTTTCAGGAGTGCTGTTAAGTTGCTAGTATGATCTTTCCAATTTTTAAAATTTTGGCACTTAGTGTTATGAACTTTCATCTTGGCATTACTTTCATATGTCCCATAAATTGGGTATGCTGTGTCTTCATTTTTGTTGAATTCTAGAAAGTCTTTAATTTCTTTCTTATTTTCATCTTCATTCAGCTTTCACGTCCAGTTTTCTTGAGTTTGTAGGCTTTCTATTTTTTCTGTTGTTGATAGGATGCAAGGAGTTATTTCAAATTTCATGTAGCTGTTGAACCTTGCTTTGTATAGACAAACTAGTCTTTCCCTTTCCAACACCACCACAAAGGAGGTGGGGCTAGCTCTCCCACACTCCCACTCTCCCACCGTTGGAGCCAGTTCACCCCACATCTAGTGCCAGCTGTACTGTGCTGCTCAAGAGAGGTGCAGGGCCTGCTCTCCCTAGTGCTGCAGCATATGAGGAGCTGGGACAGCTTTCCTGCTCTTATGGCCCCATGAGGGCCAGATCTTTCACTTACCAACACCATCACAAAGCAGACAAAAGGCAGGAAAGGCTCTCCTGCACTCATACCCCCATATACAGGGCCAGACAGGGTTCTTCTAGTCTATGACTTGCTTCCTGTCCTGGGAGCCCATCTGGTGCTTTCCTGGTGCTGTACTGGTGGTCATCAGAGGCCAAGTCACTGTCCAGGCTCCCTGGAGCCAAACTGATGGTGATATCAGGTTTGCTTTTTTTCAGGTAATGTTAGGATACTGTTCATTCAGATGTTCATAAGTCAGAACACTGAATGTAGACATAGTCTCTTTCCTCTCTGTTACCTACTGCTGCATATGTAAAACAGCAGCCACATCTGCAATGCCTCTAGGGGAAGGTCTTTATTCTATTTTATTTACTTTATTTTTTATTTAGAAAAGTTTTATTTCCCCAAATATACAGCTGATTGAAACTGTTCATGTATCTTCACCAGCAGCCAGAGCATTTACATTCTTTTAATCTTTTTAATTTTTAGCTATCCAGAGTATTTTGCAGTTCTATATAAATTTTATGCATTTTTATTGATATAAAAATGGCACTAGAATTTTGGTAGGTAATATACTGAATATGTAAATCATTTTAGATAGTCTAGACATTTGACCATTAATTCTTCTGATCTAGGGAGTATAAAATATATTTTTTTTCTGGGGAGGTTATATCATTTTAATTTCTTTCATCAATGTTTTTTAGTTCTTAGTGTAGATCTTTCAATTCTTTGTTTAAATTTACTCCCAAATAAACCCCTGACTTTGTGAAGGCTGGCCAAGCACTCTACCAATTAAACAGCATACCTAGCTAGCTCCATATTTTTTCTTCCTATATAGACCTTGCATTAATCTACAGAAGCTTTTAAATTTTATGTAATCCTATTATTATTTTTTGTTTTCTGTACTTTGAAGATGATACCAAAATAGTCATTAGATACTATTCCTATCTGTGCTTATGGAAAAAAGAAAAACAGAATTTGCTACAACATGCTAGTGGATTTTAAGTGAACTTTCATTTTTAATCTTGCTGATCTGGCAAGAGATCACATCCAAAGACCTATTTTGTATGTCTGTAGATCTGGCTGGAATATAGACATTCCTTTAATCGCAACAGACAGAGGCAAGCAGATCTCTGAGTTGAAGGTCAGCCTGGTATAGAGCAAATTTCTGGTAAAGAAAAGCTTAGCTCCAGCCGTGAAGGTACATGCCTGCCTTTAATCCTAGCACTCAGGAGACAGAGTTATGCAGATCCCTGAGTGCTAGCTGGTTCTGTTCAGGCAGTTCAGTTGAGTCAATGAGGTAGATCCTAGAGGTGAGTTTGTGGTTGTTCAGTTCGTGGAATTCAGAGGCAGTTTTACTGGGAGAGTTTTAAAGAGATAGACTGAACAGAGAACAAGCTGGGCATAGGTAAAGACAGAACAAGCCAGAGAATGAGAAGGAGCCAGAAGATTAGAACAGATTACTAGAGTGAATTTGAGGTCAAGCATAGCAAAAAGTCAGAGGCCAAGAGAGAAGCCAGATTGAATTAGTCAGTTTGGAGAGGAAATTGAGCCAGAACAGCTAACTTGAACCAATCAGCCAGAGTTCAGAAAGAGCTAGAAAGGATGAGCTTGTTCAGCAGTAAGTCTCAAAGGATGAAGACATTCTAGGCCTAGATCAGATTATATGGAGGCTGGAAGCTTCCAGGACTAGGCCTAGCTTAGCAGACGGGGCAGTAAGCCTCTGAGGCAATAATTACTTCTGGAGAATAAAAGTTACTTTTACAGTGGATGACTACAGAGAACTACTTTCTTTGATAGAAAATCTTGGAACCAGCAATTTGGATGTATAATCTTCATTTGGAATTCGTGAGGAATTGATTATAGGACCCCTGAAATAGCTCAATTCTGATTTTCAAGTGCCTCTTATAAAATGGCATAATTGTATATATCTTGAACACATTTTCCTATATAACCTAAATATTCTCTAGGCAACTTATAAAATCTAACATAATATAGTACTAGGTAAACTAATGCTATGCTGTTGTTTAGGGACTATGACAAAGAAACAGGTATACACATGTTTAGTACAGACACACCCATCACAGGCATAAGCAGATGATGCCTGAGTGAGAAGTGAAGCCAACATTGCACACATAAAGAGCCAAAGCAAATGTGGATCTATGAAAATGGCATTTTCTGAAAAAATTCTAACAGTTCAATTCACAACTGACTGAACCCACAGATACAGGGTCCATGGATGTGCTAGGTACAGCTTATGTTCAGGGAAGGAAGGTGTGTTAGGAATGGATGATGTTATTTAAATGGATGATTGTGAGGGGTCTCGGGAACATGCAGTCAGCAGCTGTGAGCATCATGGAGGAGAGCAGGTGAAGCCATATCTTGGTATTCATGCTACCAGTTATCTGTCCAACACAACGTGAACTCAACTTTTCAACTTCTCAATCCTAAATGTGTTTTTCTCTCATGCTGTTTCTTTACTCTCAGTCTTTTCTTACAGTTTGTATTTTCTTTTCTTTGTTCATGTTCTGTCTTCACGTTTTTATACTTTGTCATTTTCCCTTACTCTCCTTACATTTTACTAACATTATTCTTTATTTAAAGTATCAAGGCCTCCAGAAGTGGTGGCACACGCCTTTAAGCCCAGCACTCAAGACGCAGAGGCAGAGGCAGAGGCAGATGGATTTCTGTGAGTTTGAGACGAGCCTAGTCTATATAGTGAGATCCAGGACAGACAGAGGTACATGGTGAGACCTTTTTTTTTTTAATCAAAGCTTATATGTTAACAATTAGAATTTTTAAACAATGCAATATTTGTTTAATTAATCTAATAATGTATATTTCCTAGTAAGTTAGAGAATCTATAGGTATTGATCATTACCATATGCATTTGTACTTGAATTAACAAAACATTTTGCTCAAAGATGTAGAATAGTTATTCTGAATTTTAATTTTTTCTAAATGCATCATACTGATTTTTTCCTAAGTTGGTATCCAATATAATTCATTTTTAGACTTTTTGGCTTGCTTCAACTGTAGTAGATGTTTACATATTTCCTTTCTTCTCATTACAAAAGACAGACAAGAAAGATACTTTTTTTTCTCTTTCTTTTCTTTTCTTTCTTTTTCTTTCTTTTTTTTTTTGAGACAGGGTTTGTCTGTGTATCCCTGGGTGTCCTGGATTTCACTCTGTAGATCAGACTGGCCTTGAATTTAGAAATCCAATTGCCTCTGCCTCCTGAGTGCTGGGATTAAAGGCACACACCACCACCACCTGGCTCTATTATGATATTCTCTCTCTCTCTCTCTTTTAGATTTTTGGAGACAGCATTTCTCTGTGTAACAGTCCTGGCTGTCCTAGAACTCACTCTGTAGATCAGGCTGGCTTTGAACTAAGAGATCCTCCTGCCTCTGTGTCTTGAGTGCTGGGATTAAAGGTGTGCACCACTACACTCGGCTACTATGATATTCTTAAAGAATACCTTTGTAAGCTATGGTAGCTGTTTCTTTCAAAGAAACAGAAAGGATGCATCTAATAGGAAGAAAATACAGTGATGCTGAAGGTATCATTGATACACCAGGGACTCACAGGAGGGGATGACATGGACAGTGATCATGGAAAGTCTTATTGTTAGAATGGAAGAGAATTGCATTATTGTTTATGTCTACTCAGTGTCTGTGAACAATATTCAGATTATGGTCCTAAGTGTAGTCCTGGAGGTGTTATAAGAAGGCAGCGAATACCTTCAGGTGAAAGGGTTTTGGGGTACATTTTTCTCTTTACCATCTCGTCTTAGGGCCTTGGTGATAGTCTTTGAAGTTCTAAGGGTGTGTCCACTTGTGTGACTTCTAGGTCTCACCAGATGGGTAGCAGAATAACTTTCTCCAATCTGTTTACTTTCTAAAAGTAACAGTGAAGAAAGATGAGCCAGGCTGTCATATAGAAGAGTGCCTGATAGGGTTTAATGAGACACTCCATGCGACTTCTACGGTCTACAGCATGGATAAACTACATTCTCCAAATTATTCCTCACTCTGGAGCTAAGCACTGTGTTAAATTCTCATTCTGGAGCTAAGCACTGTGTTACCTTCCTATAATTTCAGAGAAGCCATTTTAAAACTCGAATGAATAAATACACTTAAAATTACAATAAATATGAGGCTGGGGAGATGGCTCAGCAGTTAAGAGTGTGTACTGCTCTTGCAGAGTTCAGTCTGCAACCAGCAACTACATGTGGGTGGTTCACAACTATCTGTAACTCCAGTTCCAAGGGTACCATGCTTCTGGCTTTCTGGGGACCTGCATTCACATGCACATACTCCCTCCCTCATACACATAATTAAAAAAATAAACCTTTAAAAGTCATAAATAAACAAAATTATAATCTAAATCCACAGGAAAATGAGGAACAATAAAACAATCAGAGGAAAGCAGAAGAGAGGGGAAGGAAGGAAGAGCGAGGAAGGAACAAGAATAAGGTATACTTGCTTATATAATAACAATGTCCTCAAAACTAAAAGAGTCAAATACTTAAGAAAACAAAACAAAAAACGTCACAAATGTAGCAACCAAGACATGATATATTTCAGAGGAGTATAGTGAGTAAATAACAGAGATCTACCTAGAAAGTTAATAGAAGATAATGTAGGGAAATACATCATTGTTTAGAAGTGAAGAAGAACTAATTAACAAATCCTCAAAAGATATAAAATATGCAATGAAACATGCTAGATGTTTCACTATGTTCAATATGTAACACTAATATTAAAGGTTTCAGCCAATGAAGAGTGAAATTAACTGCTACTTGGAAAAGGATACACATGATGCCTAAAGACAAGTTTAAGAGGGATAATTTATATATAGTAAGAAAAAACAGAACATGAAAGAGATGCTTAAAATCATTAGTAATTCTAGAAATTCTGTAAAGAAGATGCCATCTTTCCTGACTTAAAAAAGTAAATAGATTATGCAAAAGATATATTACTCATATATAATAAAGATTATTTTTGAAAAAAGAAGTAATTTGGCATAATAAAGATAAAAATATACCTCAGAGAAAAGAAAATTACTAGAAATAGAGAATAGAAACATAAATAATTTGCCTCTGCTTAGATTAAGGGCATCTATTCGTCATAGGACATCATTAAGCATGACTAGGTGGCAGTCTTTCACAGAGCTCAGCCATGCTGCTCTGTAAGTCTACTTATTTTTCTGGATTACTCAGAAAAGCATGAATTTCTCCTTTCTTCATTCTAGGCCTTCTTCAGACACACGTCCTGCTTCCCTAACACTGGATTCTAAAGTTCCTCTCCTCACCATCTGACTGCCACCTGTCTGACCTCCATGCTAACTTCACTCAAGCATCATGGCATATTCCTTCTTGTCTTAGGGTTTTATTGCTGTGACTCTTATAAAGGAAAGCATTTAATTGGGGGTGGCTTGCAGTTCAGAGGTTTAGTTCATTATCATCATGGAGGGAAGCATGGTAGCATGCAGGCAGACATGGTGCTGGAGAAGGAGCTGAGAGTTCTACGTCTGGATTGGCAGGGAGCAGGAAGAATGAGTGAGTCACTGGCTTGGCTTGAGCATCTGAAACCCCAGAGCCCAACCGCAGTGACACACTTCCTCCAACAAGGCCACACCTAGTTCAACATGGCCACACTTCCTAATAGTGCTACTTCCTATGGGCCTATGGGAGCCATTTTCCTTCAAACCACCACACTTTTCTTCTCCATTCTCTTCCTCTGAGTATCTGTTGGGATATAAAGCTTGCCTTCCCTAGAGTTTTTCTTTCAAATTCTAAGAAATTTGTCTATTTTAGGGGAAGAAAGTGATAAGATGTAATATTAGAGAAAAAAATAGGATGAACAAAGTACTTGGGCTTAGAAAAAAAAGTTTAAGATCACTTGTAAATTAATGAGTATAAGATTGGAATAGAAAAGAACGTTTAGGCAAAAGAGAGAAAGCATTTTTGAGAAGAATTATAAAAGCTATAAATGTATGAATATATTATATCTTCACTAAAAACAGAAAATACAAAATAAGGACACCATGAAGTGGGATTTTCAGTCCACTAGGTTGGCAAATAGTAATACACTGGGAAATATTAAAATAAATATCTTGAGAAATCTCCCACTCTTCTGCAAGGAACCTCAATTAAACTCATTACTTCACACATACACATGCTCACACATTAACAACATACAAAGACATGAGAGTAGGGGTTAATAGTTAGGAAAAGGAGAACAGTGAAAGGGGGACAATAGGGGTGAATATGACTTAAATATATAATGTACATGTATGAAATCTCATAATGGAAGCTATTATTGTGTATTATATATAATATATATAATAAAACACTTTCTCTAAACAAATCTCTCACATGTAACTGATGGAAATGTGAATTGATATTTCAGAAAATAATTTGGTATTATAAAGTTTAGCATCTGTCAACCTGGAAATTGAGCTTCTACAGAACATTTTCCAAAATGCTTGCAGGCACTCACAGTGTTTAGCAGGACTAACAATAGCAGCAATAACTTCAAACAGTACACGTAACCAAACTGTGTAGTAGTGACAGTTAGTGAGGTAAAGCTGCCAAGGTCAGCACAAATTAATTACAAGAACATAATGTTTGGTCAAAAATCAGATTATAGAATTTAATGTCAGTTATATTAATTTCAAAACCATGGAATTTCACAATGTGTTGCTTAGGTGCATGTACATGTTACAAAATCTCTTGTACATAAATTTCAAACTTAGTATTTGCCCTGGTAACTGAGATTTCTGGAGGCAACAGAGAGACTTTAACAGGGAGACAGCACTGCAGGACTTCTTAATATCGTTAGGTAGTAGTTCATTTTATTAGTATTTATAATACATGTATTGATTATATATTGCATGTGTTTGTATTGTCATATGAGTAAAAATGGCTAAAATGCAGAACTGATAGTGTTAGCATCAGAATGTGTACACATCTCTGTGGTCAGACAGCTGTCATGGGATCACAGAGCTCATGCCTCAAGTTACCCTGGGTAAATATTGACCCCAAAGTGCAAAGGTAGCAATGTCGTAATTTATTGCATGATGTTACAGTTGTATTTCATGACTGTTTTTTATTGTTAAGGTCTTACTGAGTCTAATTTATAGGTTAAACCTCACCAAAGGTTGTCTGCATTTGAACAAAACATATACTTATAAGGTTTAATTCTTCATACCATTTAGACATGTAGTGGGGGATACAGGAAGTTAATCATCTGAAACGGAGAAGGCCTAATACATATGAAGTCTATCAAGTCTACTGCTTTTCAGTTATGTGATCTTGAGCAAAATATTTAAGTTTCTCTCCCAAGGTTTCCTAAATTAAAAAGTGGGGTAACATTTTCAGAACCTCAATTCCTGAGTCAAATTATATTCTTTTTGGTTTCTGAGAGAGGGTCTTGCTATGACCTTGAAGTTGAGGCAATCCTCCTGCCTGAGTTTCCACAGTACAAGTATTATTGGTGTGCACCGCCCTACCTGGCTTCCAATTATATTCTTATTTAATCGACCTCTTTTCCAATATGCCATCACTTTACAGTAAGGGTCATTAAAATTATGAGATTGTTTTTATAAGTAGGTAATGACATTATGTCCATTTTATAGACCAGAAAACTGATACATGGAGGGTTTTGTAACTGGCACAAGTTCTTTCTTAATAAGCACACATACCCAGCTCTACATGATCCCAAACCAGCTGTCTACCGCCAGACCATGTTTTACTTAGCCAAGTCAGCCTCAGTACTGTAGTCTGCTTTTAGGTTTCACACTTATTTATTATGTCTTCCGGTGATATCGCTTAGCACTCTGCTCAAGGCTAAAACGTACATTTAATGGAGTTTTGTGGAGCTAAAAAAATCAGTACCAACTTATTTTCACAGAAAATAAAACCATGTCTGTTTTCATCTCTGCCCTTTGCTCTGATAAGGGATAATTGTAAGTCGATGAAATCTGTAGAGCCTGTGGTTGAAAACCTCATGGATGGACCTGCCACTTTACTTTTATCCTCATTTGTAAAATTTTCCAGATGCGCTCTGGTGGGATCTAGCTCATCTCTCCTCTCCTAAGCATCTGCAGGGTTGATGGCCCACTGTTCTGGTTGGCCGAGAAGTTTCCCAGTATGAGACTTTAACTGGCCAAACTAGGAAAGTTACACAGACAAAGCAAGTTAGTTTCAGTGTAAGCAAAACAGCGTTTCCTGCTTAGGTTTTTGCCTTCTATCTTTTCCCCAAACTGAGTGGAGGCAGAGAGAGCTGCTTACTATTCCACAGAAACACCCATGGAATATCTGAAGACTTTCACCGCCTTCTTGTTTTTCTCCTTGGGCCAACTTTATTTATTTATTTATTTATTTGGCTTTTTCTAAGGACTTCAACATATTGCACTCCCTGTTCCCAAAGTATGGGAAAGGGGGCGTTGGAAAGCCCTGCCCCCAAGGAATTAAAAGATGACATTTCCAGCTCCTTTCAACTTTGCCCATCGGCTTTGTTTTCCAAGCCTTTAATTATCTGTATTGATTTGCTTTGAACATTAGGCATATCCACAATGTCCCCTGTGATTTGTGGACAGCAGAAATTCGCATAAGATTTAACTGTTAGGTGGCTGTGCCCAGCCACATAAAGAAAGATCCCACGGGGGGCTCTGAGGACCAGTGACTTTATTTTTATGCTCATTTGTAAAATTTTATTTGCAATCACTTGAAACCATTACCATACCATTGTGGATTCCAGCTTGCCTTGCAGACAGAGTTTTATGACTGGTGATGTAGCTGGCGTAGAGACAGAATCTTTATTACAAAGAGCAGGACTGTCCTTAGATGACTCTGTCCTTAGATTAATCTCTGGAGTTTAACATTTTAAAACTCTGCCCAATCTGGTGTTTATAAATAGTTTTCACAACAAAAATATGGGCTGCATATATTCCATAATTCTAATCATCTGCTCCTCAAATTTATCATCTGCCTTTTATTAAGCTGCATTTGAAGTACTTTTGCTATGAAAAAAAACCACTCTTACACATGTTAGCTTAGGAATTCAAGCTCATGTCATTGTGACCTTGTTCCTTGATTTGAATTTTTTCATTATTTAAACATGGGAAACATTTCTTTGGAACAGGTGTTTAGAAATATCTGGGGAACTCTAACAGCTTACAAAAAAAAATGAGTTGACTTTGTGCTTCTAGCTTAGGCCTTGGAAATACTTAACCATTTAGTATTTTGTTTTTGAAATACTGTGTCATTTATGGTCTAGACACCACAGACAGCTGTACGAATTTAAATCCAAGTGGGCCTGGTTTCTGCCATATTTATTTAACATATCCAGCTAAATCTGAGTAATCTTGGCTCGAGTCCTTAGCAGGGGATTAGAAGATACCAATTGTTGATTTTACTTTCCTTCAAAGTCCAAACCAATGTAAAATTTTCTACAGGAGTTTGATTATTAGCATCATGCAAGTAATTTTAGTCATTTAAAAAATTGCTGTTCTTTATAAAGCAACCAGTCAGCCTCACCAAAAATGTAGGGAAGATAAAAAAAATAAAAAAAAATAAATTTAATGAATGTAAAGTAAATAATAATAAATAATAAATTTTAATGAATGTAAAGTACACTTTGAAATATGAACTCTTAAATATAGAAGTTTGGATTTCCCACTTCCCTGCTGCCCTCATTGTATGCTGCCACACAGAAATCTATAGTGTCTTCACAGTGAGGACCCTAGCTAACTTGAATTGTAGACATATGCAAAACCATATTTTTCTCTGTGTTAGTCATTGATCTTTAATTGTGTACATTTCTTTAGAGCTGGTGATAACATTAATGTGTATGTTTCCTTTTTTTCTTTTTGTTTGGTTTTTAAAATTTTATTTATTTTTTATTTCTTCAAGTTACATCTTAATCACAATCACCTCTCTACTCCACCCTCTTCCCCCTCACATCCCCCATCCACTTCCTTTTTTTTTTTTCTTTAAAGTTTAAGGTATATCTTTTTTCCCCCAACAGCTCCCCATTTCAGTCCAACAAATGGCTCTATGGTTTGGTAGTTAATTTACCAAAAGAAGAGTAAAATTTTAAATATAATTCCATAGCATACAATTAGGAAAACACTGAACTTTTCTGAGTGGTTTTAAATTTAAGAATAATATTTTTACGTTTGCATTGAATATTTGGTTTACATTTGCCTCCATAGCATGAGGAATTATAAAAGGACCCATATTGGGTGGTGGTGGCTCACGTCTTTAATCCCAGCACTTGGGAGGCAGAGACAGGTGGATCTTTGCGAGTTCGAGGCCAGCCTGGTCTACAAAGTGAGTCCTGGACAGCCAGGGCTACAAAGAGAAACCCTGTCTTGAAAAAAACCAAAAAAAAAAAAAAAGGACCCATATATTGTCATAAGGTTATGTGTTAGTCAGCTTTCCATCGCTGTGACTAAATAACCGAGAAAATCAACTTAAAAGAAGAGAGACTCCTTTTGGCTGATTGTTTCAGATACAACATGTGCTGGTGGCAAGGCAGAATATCACAGCAGGGGTTGGGTATGTATGGTAAGGCAAAGTGGTTCATCACACAAGGCTGGTAGGTGAATTGAGCAGATGCCTCTAGATACAAGATATGGTCCCTAAGAACATGTCCCCAAGCACTAAATTCTCTTAGCTATGTCCCACCTAGTAAGTTCCCATCACCTCCCAACAGCCCATTAAATTATGAACCAATGAGTGGATTAGTCCACTGATAATGCGATAGCCCTTATGATCCAGCCACTTCTAAAAGTTGGACTTCTGAGAATTGCTTTCAGAACCTTTGGGGGAATGTTCTGTGTCCAGACCATATCAGCTTATTTTGAATAAAGTTTTGTAATTACCATTGTTTTTTTCCTGACTTTTAATAGTCTCAGTAGTTTAAAGCATTTAGTACCTCCTTGTTCTTGACCCAAACCCTCATGCACAACTGATTAAAATTGAGCTTGTTTATAATACGACAGGTATAGAATATAGGTAAATGTGAAAAAATAGACAAAAATCTTTGCCATGTCAAATGTTTCTATAGAATATGAATGTGATAAATGAGCACAGAAAATATAACATATGATATGTGTGTGTAACAGATTGCACTATGGAGATCCCAAAACAAAGAAGGCAAGGAGAATTAGGAGGCTACTTCCTGGTTTATCACATTGGTCACGGAAAGGTTGACATGTAGATAAACACTTGAAGAGGGGACAGAACAAAGCCTTTGGCTGCCTGAGGTAATATCAATCCCAGACACAGGAATTCAAAGATACAAATGTGTGTGGAAACTGAAACTGTCAAACTTATAGAAATGCCAAGTAGAACTGAAGTTACCAGAGTTAGAGGGGATGTATTGGCAAGGGGAGATGCTATCCAAGGGGAAAAGTTTCTGTTAGACAGAGACAATAATTGTGAGTGGACTACTGTACAGTATAGTGATCATTAATGATGATATTTCATATATTTTGAAAAAATTAAAAGAGTAGATTTTAAGTATACAAAAAACAAGTGTATGATGTCATACATATATTAATTAGCCTGGTTTAATCATCCCAGATCCCACATACATCATGACATTGTATTCTACCCTATAAATTATAAATACATGTTTTACTTTTCAAATAATTATGTACAGTATAATATATGTGTGTGTATATTATTTGGAAATTAAATATAAACATAATTTTTCAAAGTTAGAAACATTGTGGACTTTTTGTGTATATTCTATATCAACATGACACTGTTCTTATCAAACTGTAAAATTGCACTGTCCTTCATCACAATTGTCCATTGTTTGATAAAATCTACTTAAAGTGTAACTGTAAATATTCCATCTGCCTCCTCTAATGATGAAAATTTCAGTCCAAAGTCATTAACCTGATATCATTATGACACAACAAATGAGTCCAATACTTTCCATCTGCTCAAGATAAACTCATTGTAGTCAGCTATTGGTACTACTGCTCACACATAAATCTATTTTCTGACAATGTTTTTTTCTGAGTCTCCTACATAGCTACCCACCTTCTCAGCTAACATGTGCTCATTTTTGTAGTTCACAGACGTTATTTAAGCACTCACGGTGTGAAGGAAAGTGCATCAGCCTGTATTTACCTGTGTGTCTTACTGCAGGTTTTGTGTTATAGCTGCTGGACATGACCTCTGTGTTCAGGACGAACGATGCTACGGCATGAGACTTGCACCCATTGTGGCTACATTGACTGCAGATTTTGAAGCTGTCAACACTCATGAGCATAAAGACAGGTCTTTATTAACTGCTTTAATGACAATAATGATAATAATAGCTAACATTTATCAAATGTTAATTTGACTTAATTAATCAAATTAATCAGGTGCCAGAAGTGACTGGCCTTGTGAATTTGTACTGGTCTTTGCTGTTGTACCACTGGAAGGAGAGATAATATGCCCTCCTGAGACCTTTGCTTTAGTCTTTTTCTTTCTCCAGTTGTAAGTTTCAAACCCTGGTCTCTGTGAGTCTATCAATCCGGCCTTCATGAAGCTATCTTTGAACTGACTATAGATTTTCAAAGTACACCATGGCACAAACTGTATTTCTATAACTTGTTCTTGGGTACAGTCTTGATTATATGCCTCATTCTAGGTACCTCTGGGTTTGGGAAAATAAGTATCACACTTCTATAGAGGAAGATGATTTTGGCAAGACTCATGAAGTAGGACAGTCCCCAAACATATTTTGAAGTTTAGATCTATCTATTGTATCTATCAGGTGCTCACCAGAGACAGCAAATGTAGATTTTTACCAAAAAAATTCTCTTTATAGTTGCAATCACTGATAGGTTGCCCATGGCCCAGTGGATGACCCACGTGAACAGCAATAGTTGAAATCAGTGAGGTATTTTAAAAAATGAAAGAGGACATAAAGTGGTGAAGGGAATGTTTTAGGGTGAATGTTGGGGGTAGTTACATCTTTAGTAACACACGAGTACAGGTTCTCTTCTAATACTCCTGGGGTTATCTTTAATAACGCATGAGAACAGGTTCTCTTCTAATACTCCTGGGGTTATCTTTAGTAACACAGGAGTACAGGTTCTCTTCTAATACTCCTGGGGGTTATCTTCAATGACACCCGAATACAGGTTCTCTTCTAATACTCCTGGGGTTATCTTTAGTAACACACGAGTACAGGTTCTCTTCTAATACTCCTAGGGTTATCTTTAGTAACACCCAAGTACATACAGGTTCTCTTCTAATACTCCTGGGATTATCTTTAGTAACACATGAGTACAGGTTCTCTTCTAATTCTCCTAGGGTTATCTTTAATAACGTACAAGTACAGGTTCTCTTTCTCAGTGTGAACATTTGGTAGTTGGTGAATCTCCGGTGGTTGAGAAGAAACCAGGAGATTAATAAAACACATATCTGCGTGTGTTTTAAAAACAATTTTTAATATTTTGAAGTTATAATATAGTTATATTATTTTCCACTTCCTTTCCTCTCCCATGTACCACCTCTTACTCTTTTCCAAATTCAGGCATATTTTTCTTTAACTGTTGTTACACAAACACACTTATGCAAACACAGCAGAATAGGTATTGGTTTGAATGGTTAACAGTTCATTTACAGTTTTATCTTTATTTTGGTATGTAAAATATCCCATGGCTGTCTTATGGGTGTCTTTGTATTTGGGGTCATGGGAGCTATTTTATAATAGTTTTCCCACTCAGAACTGTAAAAATATAATTTTATTATGCCTACTTTTTCTTGAAATGACACTACTATCTGAAGAAGAAATGATTGGGAAAATAATAAAAATAATTTTGAGTGATCTAAGTGTTTTGACTTGATGATGATATTTTGACTTGATTCAGCAGTTGTAATGCAAAGGGCCACTGGCTTTTCCAGTTTTAGCCAACTATATAAATACCTTTCAATGTGCGAGAAGATGACTTTGTATTTTCAAAATAATAGATATTGTAATCATGAAAATGTGCTTTGTAATAAGTTTATTGAGCTACAGCTGATAGAATAAACCACACAGATCTGAAGTTGATATAAGTTGGACATTTCTGTGCATTTGTGATATATACACTTACAGTCATACCAAGGCAATAAACAGTCACTATTCTCACAAGTGTCCTTGTACTTTTTGTGGTTCCTCTCTTCTGCCTTCCATCCAAACTGGTAGATCAATTTGAATTTTTCTAAAATTTTACATAGATGATGACAGTTATTCTCTTTTATGTCTCATCATCTTTCCTTCAGTAATTTTGAAAATTGTCCATGTTGTTATCTGTATAAGCAGTCATTTTTGTTGGCGAATAGCATCTCATTATATCACATTTCTATATCTTATTTTATTTATCTATCTACCTCCTGATATACACTTGATTGTTTCTGGCTATAAAGCAGCTAAACACATTTGCATACATATCTTTATAAGGCATGACTTCTAGGTTTTTGGCCTGAGAAAAAGGCTTGAAGAAATATACTCACCTTGGATGAGGAAGCTGTAAGCTTCAAGGGACTAGGTTTTCGCCTAAAGCAGGATGTTAAGCAAATAACTCAGTAGCTTGGCTTTGGGCTTACTGGGCTAAAGATGTCAGTTAGAATCTAGATAGAGATTTGGGATAAGATATTTTTTTTGATTGAGTCAGAAGTCTAAATGAGATATGAATTTAAGTGTTGTTAAAACATCTATTATTTAAACTTTTGGTGGATGAATAATGGTTATTTAAAGATATGCTCTTAGATATCATAAACTCTTTAGTTGGTGAACAAGTGATCTTAAATGACAAAAAGACTTTGACAATGTAATTGAGGGTCTTAAGATGGGAATATTATCATAGATTATCCCAGTGTGTATAGTGTATAGTGCCATAACAAGTATTCTTATAAGACATAGGTAGGAGAGAGAGAGAGAGAGAGAGAGAGAGAGAGAGAGAGAGAGAAGTTTAGAGAATGTGCTCAGGTTCCCAGTGTAGAGCCAAACTTATTTGCAAGTCCACGTGATGGAAATATTCATCTTCTTTGATACTATGCTCAACTCCTTCAGTTCCTCAGCCATTTAAGATGACTTGTCCTGATAATGTGTCTCCCCTAGATAAATCGAGGAAGTCCCAACCAGACCTCTCATTCCTGTTCTTATGGCAGATAGATATGCTTCTGCCTCTATCTATATTTATAAAACATTTTAAATAAATATATTTTCACATTTTGGCTAAATACATTTAAAAGATGTGATTTTTAGTTAATTGTATTTTGGGTGATAATAGTCAATATTGAGGCCTTGGTTCTTTTTCTTGTCAATGTAGTTAAGGCCTAACTGATTCTTATTAAAGAATCTAAACCTTTTGATACCTTGCAAGAAACTTCCCCAATTTTCCTTTACACAATGGAAAAAAAATCCAAAACCAAACTCAAAACAAAACATAAAAACCTTTAGCAATGAAATAGTTACAAAATATTGCCATTATAATTAACAAAATTGTTTCTATCAGTTGCTCCATGGATGTATTTGATTTTTTTTTTGTTTCGTCCCACAGTTAGAAGGTACAGTCCACTATGGCAGCAAGGCATGCTGTTGGAATGTGAATGGACTGGCCAGGTTGTGTCTATATTCAAGAAGCAGAGAGAAACGGATTCTGGTGATGTTGTCTCCACCCCAACTTTCATTCAGTCTGCTCATTCAGCCCACATTGGGGTTTAGGATGCATCTTCCTTCCTCTGTGAAACTTTTCCTGAAACATCCTCACTGTTAATACATGGGCCCCTTTGGCAATTCTTCCCATACTCGAGTTGACAACCAAGAGTAGCCACCACAGCTATTCTTATTCAACAAAGACCTGGCTGTCCCCCAGAGACATAACCCTAAAGTCCCATGAGCCAGCGATTCATCAAGACAGTCACTCTCACATCTTAGTTCAGCTGCAAGAGATGAAATGTGAAATGTGTGTAATGGAAAAAATAAAGAGGAAAGGAATCACTATTTTTAGCCAACCTCTACATAACTTGAGTTTACTTTGGTCTTCAGATCTAGGCTGTTTCTTCCAACTGTGGCAGGCCTCCCTGGAACATGTTCCCATGTCCTATATTCTGACTGAGGTCTGGTAAGATCGCTGGGAGCTCTTTCTAATGTCCTCAGTGGACTACCGACTGGCGACCACACTGAATCCTGGGTCCAGGAAGGTCCTGTAAAGGCAGGTCAACACTCAGAGCTCTTGGCAACAGGCCAGCAGCACCAAGGACCACGTAGCAGTCTGGAAGTGATCTTTGGTATCACTTCCTGTATCACCAATGCTTCAGGCATAGTCCGAGTCGAAGCCCCAGTAGACCCCAGAAGTACTGCTCATGGCTTAGCGGGAGTGCAGTCCTCTACACACCTCCCCTGCATAAAGTACACACAAAGATGAATGGCGGGCAGAACGGCAGGGCTGCTTCTCTCTGCAGACTGCATACAGGGCGCTTTGTGCTTCTGACGATTGCAATACTTCCCTTCTGGCAGAGGGAAGCCTGCTTCTCCGGAGCTGCGGAAAGTAACGCTTGTTTCTGAATTGGTCGGAGTTCAATCTCAATTATGTCTGGAAACAACATACGTCCCTTTCCCCCTGCTGTATGACTGCAGTGTTAATTTTCAAGCGAACGCGTGCAAGCTGAAGTTGAAATAGCCACACAACACTGACATTTATTGGGCACACTCCCTGTGAAGCCTTCCTGCCAGTGTGGTCACAGAAGGTGTAGCCTGTGCACTGGGGGCTTAGACGCTCAGTCTTTCCAGACTTTACGCACCACCCTAGAGCTAGGTTGGAGGAGCTTATTTCAAAAGGATCTCATTCAAATCTGCCTCTACTCCACCCACACACAGCGGAATTACAGTTTTCCCCCAAGTAGTAGAGAGCTGGTGCTCTGGACCAACAAAAGATGCTGTAATATAATTTGCTGCTATTTATTATAGAGATGGGTGGCTCCTTGGAGTTTTATGTTTTCGTACTTAGCCAGCTGAAAAATAAAAGTAATCTCTCTCACATTTTTAAGTTCAAGATTTATTGGTTTTTTTTTTTAACTCTTAGTATTTAACTTGACCTTGTTTTGTGAATTCATTCGCATGCTTCTAGAATGCATTGTATATGAAACTCGATCTGAAGGAGAAGTGAGCACTGTTTTCTTTTGCTACCACACAACACAACGGTCAGGGGATGCACCTGTTTTTGGGATCCACACATACTCAGCCAGGGTGTGTTGCTGGGTCGGCCTTTGCAGCTGTTGTTTTACCATTAGAATACTGCTGTATTTATGTAGGTTTAGGCCTTGTGAACTCTGAAACTTGGACTTGTTAAAGGGAGGTTCTAAGACTCTGTCTGGACTGCTGATAGTAATGAGATAAAAATCTAGTACTGACCCCCACATAACAGCACTGATCCCCACGGGAGGAAGTCTCTCAAACAACACACAGTTCAGCAGACAGCATGTGCACCGAACTATGCAAAATTAATGATTAACTGCATGCCACTGTGCTTGTCAGGGAACACTATGGCTCTTTAAGGGGCTTATATAGTCTATGACAGAAATTAGCTCATGAGAGGGATTCATAAGGATAAAAGAAAAAACTTAAGTAGAGGCTTGGCATATCCTGCTTTTCTCACAGGGCAGAAAGTTAAACATAATGCCTCCTTTTTATAGTGTGAACATCTGAGTCCGAAGTTGGGGCAGATCATCCACTTGTTAAAACAAGACATGAACATTCTTGTTATTCCTTAAAGGAGGAGGGGATGCTGTGCACTCAGTTTGAACTTTAAGTGTACCAGGATGGAGGAGGAAATTATCCAACAATTATCCTAGACACTGAAGACCGTGAAACCAAAAATAATTATGAAAGTGACAGCAAAGAAATAAATAGGATGAGATGTTCATAATTCATGATTCCTTTGGATCAGATGAGCTTTGAAAAACCCCAGACTATCTCATCAAAATTCACAAGTGAAGCTAAAGGTAGGCATTAGTTGAGTATTAGAAACTTGTAATTTATCAGGGCGTATATCAAGAAATAAAATCTCCCAACACAGCAAGTCAAAATGAATTCCATAATGATATTTTCTTTACTTAATAGAAAGTCTTTTCCTGAATTCCCACTGTGGCTCAGTACACAAATGATAATAGGAATTCAGCAACTGCTAAGACAAATGTAAATCCTGTAGTGTTCATTTAATTGAAGATGCTCTGAGATCGATGTGCCCTGCCAGCCTTGCAGATCTTCCAGACTGGAGTCATCTAGCATGACCTGGTAACTGCGTACCAGGATTCAGTCTGTAAGTTGTAAACAGCTTCTCAAGGAGTTTACAGGCTGATGGATACATTTTCTATCCTTCCTTCCTCCCTCCTTCCTTCCTTCCTTCCTTCCTTCCTTCCTTCCTTCCTTCCCTCCCAACCTCTGTAGGTCAGTGAAAGTAGAACTGAGGGCTGGAGAGACAGCTTAGTGGTTAGGAGCACTGACTGCATTTGCAGAGGACCTGGATTCAGTTCCCATCACCCACAAGGCAGCTTACTAGTTCTAGCTGATCTCTTCTGACTTCTGCAGACACTGTACACACGTGGTGCGCTTACATACATGAAGGCAAAATACTCATACACATAAAATAAAAATAAATAAATATTAAAAAAGAAGAAGTAAATAGAATAGAATTGTAGGGAGGAGGATATGCTACAAGAAACCAATAGAAGAAAAGGAAATGCTTTGGCTTTTTGTTTACATCCAAGTTCAGTGTGAACTAGCTAAGATCTTGTTATTCAGCTTCATTTGCCCCTTGGTGCCACTTCTCCCTTCTCCACCATCATCCTGCATCTGGATTATTCCAGTCAGAGAGCCCAGCTTCTCCATGTGTACTGTCTTTATGATTACTTTCTCCTTCCTGAAGTTTCTGAAATTAACCTCTCCCACACACCTTTCTCAGCATCCTCTCCTCCTTCCTTTTAAAATTCAATTTACTTTAGTCTTTATCCCATTGTTTTATCCCAAAGAGTGGATTCTTTTCTTGCATTTCTTCTTCTTCTTAGTTTTGTTTTAAAAACAACACATATTTTAAGCTTCTTGAGGACAGTGTGTGTGTCCAGGTCTGTGAGTGCACACATGAACATCTTGAGAACTATCTATTGAGAGCCAGACATAAATTAGATATTTAATTAAGGGTGAAGAACAAGTACTTTATTAATTTTAATTCAGTTTGAGTGAGTTATTGACCTTTTTACTTTTGGATGATGTATTCATCTTCATGTAAGAATAAAATAACTTTATGATGGTTTCTGAAACAAGCTACCTTGCTACCAACTCTCATTTCCTGAAGCTCTTTGACTCTGCCCTTGGGATTGCCACATTTCAGGTCTGTTTCTCTATTTGGGCAAAGTCAGGAGGACACGGGGTTGGATGCTGCCTTAGTATAACACATCTGTTCCCCCTGCTTTTTTCTACAGTGAACAGCTATCCTTCTGTAACATGAACATGGAAAGTGATACAGTACATGAAATGAACTTTCAGATGCACGGAAACTTCTATTTTGAGTATTTGAATAGACAACCTCAGGGCTATCTTTCCACAGGCAGTTGAGGGGACAACTCTCTTGGCACACTTGCCAAATGCTACAACTGAGAATATAGCAGAGGAGGTGAATAGTTGTCTTAGTGGTTAGGAGGGCTTGCTCTCTTGCAGAGGACCCAGGTCAGATTTCCAGAATTCACATGGCATCTCACAACTGTCTGTCACCCTAGTCCCAGCACATCTCATGCCCTTTTCTGACCTCCCTGGGCACAAGGCACAAATGTGATGCACACACATACATGCAGGCAAGACTCTTATGCACATAACATAATAAAACAAATAAATATGAAAAAACAATATAGTACAGGACTAGCTTATTTCTGGGAGAGGGATGACAAATAGAAGTGCATATCTGAAGATATCCAAGTTTTGGAAAATATATAATCCTTTAACTCTTTAAAAGTTGACTTCAATGCTAGGCAATGGTGGTATACACTTTTAATGCCAGTGCTTGACAGGCAGAGGCAGGTGGATCTCTGAGGTCGAGGCTAGCCTGGTCTACCAGAGTTCCAGGACAGCCAGGGCTATGCAGAGGAATACTGTCTTGAAAAAAAAATTGAATTGACTTCAAAACTATTTTCTGGTTAGTAAGTAAAAGTGTTAAGAAAAAAAGCAAAAACTAAACAAGTATAAATAATAACTCATAAAATCTGATATATTTTACTTTCTGGAAAATGCAATCACATTATTCTAGTTGTACAAAGACTCTGGGAATGCTGTGATGGATCCAACTAACCCATGGTTGGGCATGAGGAATCACTGGCCTGGCCCATGCAGAAGAGCTTAAAGCCACATTCTTCTCATCACCTTGCTGGTCGGGAGAGTGAATCCTGGTTTATTTCAGAGTCTCATGCAAGATCTTTCTACTGAATAAATGGAAGCCCCTCCCCTACTTCCAGGAAACACATATGAAGAGGAAAGACAGATACAGGGAAAGTGGGAGAGACTGTAAGCGTGCCTATAGCATAACTTTTAAGAGCTGACAGAGTTTTGGAGACTGTATCGATGACTTCTGCAAACTCCTGTGCAATGGAACACTGGTTGCTTAGACTCAGCCTTCAGAGACTGGTGCCTCACTTCCGCAGTGTGTCCTGTGCTTTGCAGAGACTCATTCTGTTGGTAAAATGCATTTGGAAGGAACACTGTAACAGTGGGTGTGAATGGGAATGGGTAACTACATACATAGGGAACACAGGGTGACTGGTGAATGTTTGAGCTTGTGTGTTTTTTGTGTGTTCCTATGTTGGGTATAGTTTCCCATGTGCACTCCATTTTTTGACAAACAAAATGAACATAGGAAAACATGAGAAGACTATGCTGTGTTTAAATGGTTCAAGAACATAGAAGTAAATTTTTTCTCTCAAAATAAGTGGTATAGTAAAACTTGCTGCATCTTCATCTCCAAACAAAAGCAAGTTCTGCAAATGGTACACATAACTACATCTACTTCAAGCCTAAGTCAGCTCTTTGCCTCTGTGCAAACCAGACATTGGATGTGGACACCATCTGATTGTTGATGTCTTGATAGAACCATGTCACATCCCCAACTCTTTAGCCTCGAGAAATCTACACATCCCTAAGATGCCCATGTTATCTTGCAGGTTTGCTACTTTCTCAGGTTCTGCAGTCTGAATCATACAGTCTACTGTCCTAGATGTGACACTCAAAGAATCGCCATATAAAAAAGCACTGACCTCCTGTTTATTTGGTCAGTGCCTAGGTGTCATGGGGGAACAGAAACAGAAAGAGGGAAGTATGTGTGTGTGGTCAGGGACCTAAACTCATTCTTTGTTTTCACCTTGGGCTAGCTTTGTATTACAAAAGGTCGTATTTTCTGAAAGATGGTCCTCGTCACACAGGATTCTGCTAACCACTACATGTTCTACCACTCTGAACCAACACTTATAGCTGCACCATGTATTAGGCTTGGAAGTACAACATGGATTTTTTGAATTGTCTTTATACATTTATTAAACTTCCCAGGTTCTAGTATGTAAATGCTATTTATTTCTAACTTCAGCCACAACAAGAATATCCCTCCATGAGTTCTACCTCCATTACTTGTGGTTAAACTTAAGCAAGTTGCTGAAACTCTCTTCATTTGTACCACATATGAAATGGAATTAGTGCCAATTCAAGTTGTGGTCAGAATTCAGTAGGATTATATTGACAGCTGGGAGGATCAATGCAGTATTAAGAGTCTTATGGTCAGTAATGCTGTATTGTAGTTATTACTGCCTCATTAGCTTGCTGCACATTAAATCTGAGTATCAACAAGCTTTGAGTGAGCAACTATTTGAGGTTTCAACTTATGGTGGGCTGAAATGTAGTTCTCTACAAAACTGAGCATCGATTATGAGAGATCCAAACGGTGTCTTCATCCTGGGAGACTTGTGTAGCTCTCTTATGGATACACCAGGTTTGTATAGGAGAGCCATTCACTGTGTGGGAGGAGCAGGTGTTGTACGATTTCCAAAGGAAGTAATTAAAATGAATGTTTACTTTGAATATCTCATAAAACAGTGTTTTAGCCCAGCTGAAAAATATCATCAAGTCTTTTCCCAGCCACTCCTTCCTTGGATCTGTTTTATACTTACCCCTTTTAGGCCATTGCCCTCAGAGAATCTTGCTCTTCTCATCTTTTTTTCTCTTCACAGAATCTCCTTATCATCTTTTCTAGCTTCAACTCCTTTCTGCCTTGGCATTTCTGGGTTCTGCCACTAAGCCAAGAAAACCCAACCTGTCACCAGGCAGGGAAGGTATCTGAATCTTTTGCATAACAGGCAGAGTTACAGATGACAATGCATTTCTTTCTCTGATACACATTCCTCTCCTTGCCATGGAAAAAGCTTTAATCATTTTTTCCCAGCAGCCCCAGACCTGGAATGGATCATTCACTGCACATGGCAGACTGTGGGGTTAGTATAGCTGCAGGCATGCTTTCTCCCCTATTTAGCATTGGAGATAATCTCAGGCAGCTACAGTGGCTGGTGAAGATCAAAGGTTTTATGCCTGCCTGAGGTCAGGATAACTCTTGCTTTGCAAGCCTGGGAGCTGTAAAGTTCTGTGAGCAGATGTGAGGGCATGGCTTTCTCTTCCAAAAAGTTTTAGCGAAAGATAATAAGTGAAAATAATTTTTTTTCTGAGGCAGTTTCTGTATCAAATGAAGTTGATTTTCTGATCATTTTTTTCCTCAAGGTAATGGAGGCTCAATTCCATATAAAATGTTTTGTTTTTTTATCTCTCTAGAAAGAGGAAACAAATGAAACTTTACCAATTCCATGCATAAGCCCCACTTCTACTCCCCGAGCCTGGAACCAGAGACTGAGTGAATCTAGACAGAACTTCCAGAGACAGTTAAAATGAACATTTATGTTCAGTAAATCCTGGAATTTTTTTTTTAACTACAGATGAATGTTCAGCAATCATATAGTAGGTAGAAGTAAGAAGAAAAATAAAAACATGGCAAAACTATATGAGTATTTTAACATCACAGTGTATCCGAGAAAGAATCCAGGAAGGGCAAAATGACTTCAGTTCCCAGCAAAAAATTCTAGGCTAACTAGTTTAAGTGAAAAGAAGAATTTATTGCAGGGACATGAATATACATGTCATGGATGTTGAAGATAAGGAAAAGTTGAGTCAGTAAAGAGTAGAATAAAAGTCTAGACTCTAGAGGCAATGAATAGCTGTGTTTTTCTTTGACTTTTGAGTCTACTTTTGTCTGCACTGTTGGGTGTGGCTCCAGAGATATGTGGTCAGGAACAGGAAGATTGAGCAGATCCAGACCCCCACATACCTCAAAGTTTGGGGCTACAAGCACCAACACTGAGGTCAGTAGGTGAGGTGGTCCAGCTCTCTCTCACTGCTTCTGCTCTCTGGAGCTCATGGGCACACCCAAAGGTCTACCTTCACCGTGGCTCGTAGAATCCACCCCACAGGTGCTCACAGGTGAGCTTACCTTTTCCCCATGTAGCATTGCTAGCATCCTAATTCCAGCCAATAAAGTGCATCCAGGCTCAAAAGTCCCATCCACACTTCCCACTGCTCAAAAGAGGGAACCCATCTCAGGGGGCACTCACGCAGATTTTAGGGGACCATGGTGGGAGAAGATTAAAATAAAGCTCAAATTAATAAGCATAATTCTATAAATTAACTTTTAAAAGAGAAAATAGAATAAAATTTAATAATTCTTGTCTCTTAGTTTCTTAGAATTTTGAGACATATAGAGGTAAATAAGAAAACATCTTGGGTCCAAAGAACTTTCATTACTTCATTCTTCTGTTTAGTTAAAGTTGAAAGGATCAGGGTAATTTTTCAATAAAACTGGCAAAGATTTTATATATATATATATATATATTTCTACTTATTGGAGGAGTAGGTAAGGAAATGGACATTTAATACCTTGTTAACATACTTTATATCAAAATTTGGAAGATATTTACCAATATGCATATCATTTGTTGATGAAATGACTACTGGGGCCTGCTATAAAATTACATAATAGAAGGTAGGTGAAGGGAAGTAAAGTGGGGAGAATGAAACATGATTGGTCATATGCAAATTTCTGAATTTAACTAAAGAATAATTGAAGTTACATTAACTAATATCTTGAGTTACATATATTTTAAATTTTATATGTTCAATATTTAAAAGGAAAAATAGGGGATATACATCTTAATTCCTTTGTGTTTTTCTCTAGTGCCTACTATTGTGTCAGACACAGTTTTTTTAGTACCGAGGATTTAGCAAGGAACAAGAATATCTCTGCTCTCAATGAGTTCAATTTTAGGAGCTGGAAGAAGCTATAAAGATGTAGAAAATGTACATAAAATATATCAGGTGGTGATTTCAGCTATAAAAAACAGGAACAGATTGAGTGAGTAGCAGGTGGGGCTGGTTTGGGTTTTTAAGACTAGGTCTTTAAAGAAAGCCCCTCTGTTCTCATAATATTTGAGCAAAGAGTTAACCATGCCTCAAAAACAATCACTGTGGCACCTAGCAGAAGAACATTCCAGACACATTCCAAGAAGAGGGGACAATAAATGCAATAAATCCAAGAAGAAGAACAGAGATGCTTGGTGTGCATAAGCTCCAACAAAGACAGTCTGTGAGAGAAGAAGTAGGTGGTCAGAGACAAACCCATAGGGACTTGCCGGACATTGGAAAGTGTCTATCATTATTCTTAGTGAGATTTCAAGCCAGGAACCTATTGAAGAGGTGGACAGCATAACCTAACTTGTCTAAGAAGAGAAGATCTTCAGAAGGAGAAGAGCCAAAAAAGAGTGAAAATAAGAAGACTGATTCAGAAGCATTTGTCTCTCTCAAGGAAGAAATGACCATTTAAAAAGTTATTGAAAAGCAATTTCTGAACAATCCAATGCAGAGTCCTCAGGATTCACAGATAGTTTGCGTATAGAAAGAAGAAAGAAGACTCCAAATTTTTGACTTTGGAAACCAAGTCAATACAGTTTACATTTACATGTTCATAGGTTTAAAAGAAAATCAAGGGTAAAACATGGACTAAGAAATTGGTTTTGTTGGGAACTGTTAGGCAGCCACTGGTATGTCATTTCTTAGTTTTGGAAGCTGCAGGCCCTGCACTTCCTATATAATCAGATATATTTATCCCTCTCAGGTCTCTGAGATGGTTGAAGAATAGATATCTAGAGTCTCATAATTAAATTTTGAGTTGTTTAGGAGTCAAGAGAGTGTTATAGATCTAAGAAGATACTTTTAAAATTGTGTTGCAAGTTAGTGTGAATGTTGAGTCAGATATAGACCTTTAAACTCATGGAGATGTTTAGATAGTAGAATGTTAAAGTCAGGGGCCAAATACATATGGACTGGACATTGGGAATGTATGCTAAGCCATATAACTCTCATAATTGTGGCCTATTTATTTCTGTTGTTTTGTATTGTATTTATAGTTATAAGAGAAAGAACCATTTGTTGGACTGAAAGGGAGAGCTGTTGGTGGGAAAAAGAAATATCTTAAACTAAAAAAAAAAAAAGGGAAGAGGATGGGGGATTGAGGGGGAGGAGGGTGGAAGGGTGGAACTGGAGGGGGGAGTAGGGAGGAGATTGTGATTGAGATGTAACTTGAAGAAATAAAAAATAATTAAAAAAAAAGAAATTGGTTTTGTAACTCTAGGGTTTAAGGGAATTGCAAAAATTAAGTGAATAAATTTGAAAGTGGTTGCTTAGAGATGATGTTAAAACTATCCACCATAAAGAAATCATGACTAAGCATCAAGAGAAAAAGAGGCCTACAATGTGGGGCTCTTACAGTTTTGATGTTAGTGATCAGGGCGATATGGAAGACCCAGCAGGGATGGGATATGAAATTCTCCAAAATGAAGTCATTCAAGTGTTTCAGGGAAATGGGTCCATTCATTCACTGGATCAGTTGCTGTCCAGGGACCAAGGACGGCAAATCCTGAAGTCTGAGCTTCAGATTTAATAGGTAGGTACATTGTTGTACTATGACAGAGGACAAAAGTGGCATGAACAGAGTTTTCCAAGACTGAAAAGAGACTGTTGACACTAAGTAATGACAACTCATGTGATTGTTGCTGTGGCAATGATGGCTCAGTCAGCAAAGCAATGAACTGATGGTATGTGCGTGCCATGTATGTGCAGGTGACCAGAGACTACCAGAACCCCCTGGAGCTGGAGTTAGAGGCAGTTGTGAGCTGCCAGATAAGAATGCTGAGAACCCAACTCAGATCCTCTTGGAGACCAGCAAGTGCTCTTTAATGACAGGAATACTTGCAAAAGTTTCAACAGAGAGTAGAGAACCTGCAATGGACAGTATACTACCCTGTTCCTAAGTAATGACAGATTCTGTCACTATGCCAAGTATGGTTTTTAATGGTAGGAAGCCATCTCTAGCATCTATTGGCAGAAAGGAAGAAGAGATGCCTGCAGATGATCTGACAGCACCTGGAAAACAGAGTGGAGGGATGCAAGCAACCCATGACAGTGTACAAGAGGAGAATTTATAACCCACCATCACTATTCTTTATCCCCCTGTTCCTTGGTTATTATTGTTCCTTAGCAGATGAACCCAACCCCAAGCAAAAGGATCGAGGACCTCCATGTCCTGAACCACCGAAGAAAGACAGGAGAGTGAAATGAAAAATACTCAGCACTAAGAAGAGCAGACACACAATTATGAGAGTGAGAACATATTATACCAGAAACCCCACTACATTCTCTTAAAGATATACTGATTGAATTTAAAAAATTGAGACATAGATTTATATTTTAGGATTGCTGATAATAGTGTCAGTGAGATGGCTCATGGATAAGGAGCTAGCTTCATAAAACTGATGACCAGGGTTTGATTCCTGGAACCTATGTAAAAAGCCAAATGTGGTGAACATTTGTGATTCCAGTGGTCATATGGCGAGGTAGGAGGAAGACATAGACAAATTGCCCAGACATTTGTTGAGTACATAGCACAACATCAGAAATAAGAGAGGTCCTTATGGTGAGGTTAGTGACAACATTTAGTAGCATAGGGATCTTGGAATAGCAAAAGCCTGTCTTCTCAGGTAAAAGATTTCTGTCTGGAAGTGGTGTGTCCTTGGAAGCCTGCCAAAAGGCAAATAATGTGACTTTGAACAGGGGAGTACCTTGCATAAGCCCTCCAAGAACAATGGCAGTGAGAGGCCATAGTTCATGCTGAGATCTTTGTGATGCATTGGACACTGTAGGAGTTAGATAAACTAGGTTTAGGAAATATATAGGAGTTTTTGATACTGTCTCTTAATTTGGGGCCTGAAGAACATTATCAACATGAAGTCAGCAAAAACAGGAAAGACTCAATAGACTGAAAAACAAGTTTGAAGTCAGGAAAACAGGAAAGACTCAATAGACTTGAAACAAAGTATCTGGCCTAACATTGTTTTCAGCTGCTAAGTGGGCGGAGCCCAAATTAAGCTGAAACAGAGTTCCTCCTATCTGAGGACAGTGCATGGAGCCCAGAAGAGAAGAGGCCCCTGATGTTAGAGAGCTCCAAGAGTCCTGCTGAAAAAAGGGCTGGCCATTGATGGCCAGCTCTCTCCCTGAAGCAGAAAGAAGCTGGTGAGCAAAGAAAGCCTGAACAAGACACCAAAAGGCCAAGGACTGGACCCTGTGGCTCAGCTTTTGCCTAGAGGGGTTTGATCTGTCCAAACAGTGGCCTAAAGGAAACGGTGTCTGGCTTTAAGGACTGAGGCAGAGCAGCTGAGTTCCTGATTCAAAAGAAGTAAGTTGGCCTGCAGACAGCTGGGTTCTCCCACAGAGAAGAAAGCATGAAGCCTTATTTAAGGTGAGACTGCAATAACCAACGACCCTGACGAACCTGCATCTGAGAGATCCAGAAAAAGGACTGCTAAGTGCGTTAAAGAATCTACAACAAAGACTGTGTTCCTGACGACTGAGGACCTGCCCCAGAGACTGTATCATTCTAACAGGTTATGAAAGTAGTTGTTATAATTATCAATAGGTTTAGTGGATAGGTTAAAGGGGTTGTAGGATTTTATAGGATTAATAGTTAAGAAATTGTTGGTGTTTGTTATAAGTGAATTTAGTAATAAATAAATAAGTGTTAAATAATAATTTAAAAGTTCGGTAACAGGACACAAAGGATTTAAATCATGAGTGCACATGGCTTCGCTGCCACCTTTCTCCTCATCTTGCCAAGAGGCTTCTCGTTACTCCTCCTGCTTCACCTGCCCAGGGACTTCAGTGATCCACATAGGTGGAGAGCGTGACAAAATCCGCTTCACAGACTTTGGATTTCCAAAGCATCAGACGTCCAAATGCCAGGATTGGACTGAGAACTGGAACGAGACATTTGGAGGCCCAAAGCATCTGAATGGTGAGTCTAATAAACTTTTCATCTTGCAAATAAGTGGGTCCTAGGACTGAAGAGACAATTCTTATAAGACCGCCCCAATTCAGTGGTCATTATAAACTGCCTTAAGATCTGATGAATGAGATTCACAGTTTATAAGACTGAAAGATTTGGCAGAAATCAACCACCCATATGGATCCATGCCAAAAGTTAATCTAAGAGAATATCCTTTTAAGAAACTTTAGGTTAGAGTTAAGTGTTGTTTTATAGGTATTAAGATGTTCTAGATTAGGTCTTAGAGTTAGGATAGGTAATTGTTAGGTAATTGATAAGTTTTAATAAATATATGTTTGTTAAATAAAAATTTACTGTTACAGGCCCTCCCTCAAAAAGGTAGAGGGCAAGAAATTACACTTGAAAATTGTACTGTTCCTTCTAAATGTGTATACACACATGTATACATACGCTCTAAATAAATAAATAAGAATACTGACAGTAGCATAAAGTAAAAGTCTTATAAAAGTTTATCCACACAGTGAGATACTAAATAATGTAAAAAAGTACAACCATAAAAAATATTGAATAAAATACTCATTTAAATTTAAATTAAATAAATTTATTTCTTTAAATGTAATATTGAAGACCATTATGGAATAATCATAAATTGCTATTAAAATAAACACTTTTCTTAAATAAATTGCTTCCATTGTGAGGAAGCATATGCCATTCTGGCTGTCCTGGAACTCACCATGTAGAGTCAGCTGGCCTTGTATTAACAGTGATTATCCTGCTTCTGACTCTTAAGTGCTGGGTTTCCTAGAGAGTAAGGAAATATTTTTTTCTCATGGTTCTTACCATTTAAAGTACACAGTAGTTCACTTCAGTATTAATGCACAGTTGGACATATATCTACCAATGCTCCTTACTTCTGTTAGACTTACAGGCATGATATATTATTAATCTTTGAGATTGAGCAACAAAACATCCATCTGTAGCCTTTGCCACATATTCTGCACTGGCTCTTTCTGGTTTTTGTAACAGAAGCCCCATACTTCCGTGACTGTCTGTTACATAGTCCCCCGAGGATGACTGAGTGGAAGGAAGCAGCACCAACTCAGTTGTAGGGAGTTGGAACTATGTTGGTTTCCCACCATTGGTGAATGTTGGATAGTCATAGGTAGTAGCTAAAGGTAAGAGGTAGCCCTGAGAGGGATGGTCGTCAGTCAAATGGCTGAACCACCTATGGAACTATGGTTCAGGGGCATGATCATATAAGTATTGATTGGAGTAAATTTACATCAAATATGCATTTAATAAATTGCATTTTTGAGTTCCTCTGCTGAATGCTAAGGTGAGAATTATGAGGAAAGGCCACATAAAATTATGTTTGTTGTCTAGAAACTTACAAGTTAGCTTGAGAGTACATGAAACATGAATATGATTAGATCTAAATAAATAGAAAGCATTTTCTTAGAGACCATAAACTCTATGTGTTCATCAGGAAACGGAGAGTGTTGAATTAACTAGGGGCTTGTAATAAATATGTTGATAAGAACTCTGAAAAGAGAACAGCTCTTGAAGAACAGTCAGGGCAGAATCCCACGAGAGAACTGAACAGCCACGGACCTATTAGGATTGGGGTGAAAGACACAGAAACAAACCAGTACAGGTACAATCCAGATAAAAAGCAAACAAACCCAGAACAACAACAACACAAAACAAAAAACAACAAAAACTCAAACTTTCCCAAGTTAGCATGTATGTGTCACAATTCCCTGGTTCTAGGGAGAACTAATTACGTTCTTTAGCCAACTGACACAGGATGACATGAGAACTGACAGCTTTAAAATGTCTCTGAAGAAAAACAGCTGTAAGAGTAACTTTTATTCCTGTAATGTGATTGTCGTCTTGGATGCTTATTAGCTCTATCTCCTAATCTAGGCCTAGTCCTGGAAGCTTCTAGTTGCCACACAATCTAATCTAGTCCTAGAACGTTTTTAGCCTCTGAGACTTACTGCTGAATAGGCTCACCCTTTCTGGTTCTTTCTGAACTCTGGCTGTTCTGGCTCAAACTCCTCTCCAAGCTGACTGATTCAATATGGCTTCTTTCTTGGCCTCTTGCTGAATTGCTCTGCTTGGCTTCAAATTATCTCTGGGAATCTGTTCTAATCTTCTGGCTCTTTCTCATTTTCTGGATTGTCTTTCTTTACCTGTGTCTAGCTTGTTCTCTCATCAATCTGTCTCTTTTAAAACTCTCCCTGTAAAACTGCCTCTGAATTCCACAAACAGAACTGCCACAAACTCAACTCCACTGCACTACCTCTCAACTCACTGGCTCAACCAAATTGACTGAACAAAACTGAGTAGAACTCATTGATCTTCATGCCTCTGTCTCCTGAGTGCTAGGATTAAATGCGGGTACTAACAAGTCTGGACCTAAGCTTTTCTTTACCTGAAATTTGTTCTAGTCCAAGCTAGCATTGAACTCAGAGATCTGTTTGCCTCGGTCTCCTGGGATTAAAGGCATGTCTGCATTCCAGTTGGATCACACAGACCTAAAAGTTCTTTGGATATGATCTCTTGACTGCACAGCCATGTTCTGAATTAAAATTCTTCTACAGACAGTTGTTTGCTAGGTAAGCAATTTAGCTTAACAGACCACCAGACAAGTTAGGGAACATGAATTTTAGAATTTGTAATGACTTCCTTTTGATACCAAGTCTGGCTAACTACTTTGATCTTACATCATGTAATACCGGTATGTAAGGACTGTTAACTCTCTCTCTCTCTCTCTCTCTCTCTCTCTCTCTCTCTTTGTGTGTGTGTGTGTGTGTGTGTGTGTGTGTGTGTGTGTGTGTG
>CAJQZJ010033916.1:838562-861026 GCA_907164525.1 Lophiomys imhausi
TGTGTGTGTGTGTGTGTGTGTGTGTGTGTGTGTGTGTGTGTGTGGTGTGAAGACCACAGAACAACCTTCAGTGTCATTCCTACTGGATATCATCTACCACTGCCACAGACTTTACATAGGCTAAGCTGGTTGAGCTGAAGGAACCTGATTGTCCCTGCCTCCCCAGAACTGCTATAACAAGAGCATAGCACCATGACAACTTCTTTTACAGATGCTCAGATAAAAATCTCAGGTCCTCATGCTTTTGTGCCAAGAATGAATGGATTGATTTATCTTCCCAGCCTATGGGAAGATATCTATGGTGAACTTACCTGTATCATGTCATCGAATCCTCAAAACCTGGGGTCGGATACTTGTTTCAGTGTCTTTTGATTTCCATTATACAAATGAGAAAAATACATCTCCCAGAAGTCCAGAAATGTACCCACATTCACATGGGTAGTAGTAGAGCCAAACTTAAGCCTTCTAACTCTGTAGCAGCACAGTGTCTCACATAGTTCTGATTTTAGAATGACCAAGTTCAATAGTCATGCAATTAAAACATACTGGACAGTTTATGTCACACCTTTTCTAATCCTTGTAGATTTCTGGTTTTCCATTTTGTGATAGGGCATGACTTAAATCATGACACAGCTGTGTGTTTCACAAGAGTCCTCCTTAAAGATTCAAGAATCCATTTTCACATAGCACTGGAATTCTAGAGGCTAATATGGTTTGCAAGAGTAAAAAGATCTTGGCCCAGGACCCAGGCTCAAGACTATCCTGCTGTGTGCTTCTATGGACACTAGCCAGGGATGTTCACTACTGAACAGCTGAGGAATGCAGTCCTTGAAGATATAGTCATGGATGTTGCTCAGCAGGAAATGGCACCATTTCAGTAACCTGTATGACTTAGAATTCACAGGAAATGATTTCTTTCCTTTTGGGAGCTGGGGCATTCCAGTAAATCTGAGATCCTCTCAGGGCAGTGGTCAGCACTCAGTTTGGTGATTACATTTGCAGCTATAAAATTTTTAAAAAGAAAAGAAAACAGCAACAATAACAACAAACCAAAATTCGGACTGGTATGTAGGGACACTCTACTTCGGAGGAGTAGGACAGAAGGGAGAGGGGGTAGAGGGTAGCAGGGCGGGACTGGGAGGGGTGGAAAGAGGGCACTGTGATGGAGATGTAATCTGAAGTAAAAAAAAAAAACAAACATTAAAAAAAACCCAAAATTCAAAAACAGAACAAAACAAAAAACATCTCCTACTTATAGTATCATAGCAGTTCTTGACTTTGAAAACTACATCTTGCAGGATTCTTTGCTAGTGTTTCCTACACAGAACTTATTTTTACCCATTGTCACTGAATGTATTCCCTATGTAGAAGCAAATTTACATGTTATCTGAAAACGTTTAGGTGGAATTGGACATTGTGAATTAATCAAATTCTGAATACCCAGCTCTGCCTGGAAGGTTGGATCATTTCTAACACTCACCCTCCACCTTAACCTCACAGAAGGCCATTTGTGTTACTTGGTGAGCTGTAAGCTGGGTGTCTGATTAGTGTCCCCAGTGGAGCCATGGTTTACATGAGAGCACTGTATTCGTAAGTCAACCAAAAGGCAAGCTGTTCAACATCCCGAATGTCAGTGTAGCCTGCTGAATGTTCCTTATGAAATAATGCTGGTTCTTCTGGAAGTTCAGCCAGAAATTTACTGCTGCCCTGTTTAACAATGAGGAACTTGGGATTTTATACAGATAAATTGCTTGATTTTCTTCAGTAACTGTAAGACTTCTTGTAACTTTAGAACTGTCTGATGTGTAGACAGCAAAAGAAGCACCTGGTGTGAAAGAAAGGTCTTTAAGCAACATATGTCTGTTTCACATACATTCTCTTAGGAATTGGGAAGAGACCTCTGTAGAGAGGCCAGACTAACAACAATGATTTAATGTGCTCTTTGAGTCTGGGGTCCTATCTTCTGTTCAACATTCCTATACAACAGGAATCACCATCAAATAAGAATAGTCTAAAGATGACAGCAAACGCACTTCAGCCGTGGGGTGGAACACACCTTAAGCCATCCACAGGCATCTTGCTGATGTTCTTTAGGTCCAGGATAGATATGGAGATGTGATGGAGCATCTTTGTGGATCACCACGGCAGCAAGCTCTTCTTCAGTGATCTCCCTACTCTTCCCCAACAAGTGCCTCCTCTTTTCTGTCCCTGTCAAGCTCCCTCTACCTCCCCTTGGTCTCACTTTTTACTTTGTCCTTATCCTTTTCTTTGTTCTTCTTTTCCATATTTTCATCTTCCCAGTCTTTATCTATCTCTCCCTCTCTCTTTTAGATGCACTGCCATCACTGGAATTATCCAGCATAATGAAGGAACATGTGGGCTTCCCAGAAATCTGACTTCAACTTCAGCCCAGGTCAGCCTGTCCTTGGACCCTTTAAGAAGGTCAGAGCTATTGACAGTTGCCCTCAGGCTGGTCTTCTAAAATCATTGACATAGCGGTAGAATTTTAAATAATCTAGAACATTTTCCTGCAGCATCTTCATACAGTTTTAAGAGTTCAATCGACAGAGCAAATCTTCATAGAAAAGCTAGATACAGAATGCTTAGTGACTGAAAACATCAGATACAAAGTGATAAAAATCATGTGATCAAAATACTGGTGAATTCCCATTATTTCTATAACACTGTAATAACTGATAAAAGGCATGTATCATCATTCTCAACCTCAAGTAGCTCATGATTATGTTTGGGAAGCAGAGAGCTTCCAGGAAAAAAAAAAGCTAGAAATATCTATTACTGGGCTGGTGAGATGGCTCAGTGGATAAAGGCAGTTGCCATGTGAACAACCAGTGTCTAATCGTCAGAATCCACAAAGGTGTAAGGAGAGAACTGACTCCTGGTCATCTACCTCTGACCTCCACATGTGCACCATGCTCAGACCCAGATCTCTCTCTCTCTCTCTCTCTCTCTCTCTCTCTCTCTCTCTCTCACACACACACACACACACACACACACACACACCATCAAAGGTAATACTAATACAAATTACCAGACATCTTAATGTGTGCTCTTTTGTATCATCCTTGAGAAGCTTTTGCAATGACTGCCACATCCCACTAGTATCTAGATTTTATGGGTGAGGAAACTGAAGCTTACAGATGAAGTAAGATGTTCTGGATCTCAGGTGAGGCCTTTGACAAAGCTAGGACTTGAGCTAGTATAAGCTCGGGTGTGTTAATTAGCAAACAAACGGAACAGAAGAATATTCTTGAGACTTAGAGCTAGAAAATCACCGTGTGCTTAAGGAAGTTGCAATAACACAGCATTTCAGAAGTGGAGGAGCCCTGGAAGACCTGGATCTTCCCTCACAAACATCTTTCTTCTTGGGGAGATTGGAGCACCAATGAAGGGGGGGGGGGAGGGAGACTCTATTGAAGGAGGCAGGCTGTTCATGGTATTTGAGAAGTGAGTTGGACAGTTAGAAAAGCTCTTAGGACATTTCTACTTGGGGAAACATGAATTGTGGTCTCATGGACTATATTCCAAATGTTTCAGTCTTGTTTTCTTTAATAACTGATATCCGTGGAACAGAGTTTGGGGAAGAGTGGAAGAAAAGGAATGCTTTAAACTGTTGCTATCTCCTGTGGCACCAGCTCTGTAAGTGTTCTCATCCCCCCAGGACCTTGGGTCCTTCAGTCTTGCAGTTGTCCTGATCAACCACGGGTGGAAAATGGTATCATGACGGGTGTCACCAAGGATGGAAAACGGTGTCAATGAAAACGCAGTGTCAGAAAGGGAAATCTATCAAAATGTAGATTATTGAAAAGTAAAATGGCGCATGTGCTGGAAAACGGGCCAGTCTCTTTCCTCAGTGATATTCCTGAACAGAGCATGTTTTACATAGAATATTTACCTCAGAACGAAACACAAATAGTCCCGAGGATCAACACCGAATTTCCTGGATTTGGTGGGCATAAATTGGGGCCTTCATGCTACTTTAACACACTCTGAAAACAAGATTGTTGTGAATAAATGGCTGAAATGGGTTAGGTAATGCTTTATTCATTAACAAGTAAAATCTAGAACTTGGAGGAGTGCTCCTTAATTATGAAATGGGCAGTACTCTGTGCCGTGCTCTGATTGGCTGACATCAGTTTGAATGCAAAGCTTTATTTCACTGCAGAGTCCTGGCATACTTCACACATTAAAATTCTAAGCTGTCTAAGTAGGTGTGAAACTAATTTTGTGTTTATTTTTTAAAACCCACCTATGATCATTTAGGACCATCCACTTCACTTTGGGAGGGCAGCACTGGCTTGGAGGTGGGCCCTGAGAGACACTAAAGCAGAGGATAATTTCTTAAATGCCTTGAACTAGAATATTTATAGCTTCCTGGAATAGTTGTAACTACTTATCCATTTTTCCAGCCACAACTTTTCTTAATAAGAAGGGCTTTGAAAAACCTGCTAAATCTGGGCATAAAAGGAAACAGAAGTTTTCCTAGAGCAGTGGAAATTTTTAAAGTCACATAGTGGGCTTATTGATGAAATCAGGAAGAGAGCACTTTCAGATCAGACTTAGAGAGGTTACTCACAAAACACAGGCTTTCCTCAGTGCGCCAGGCACACATGGCGAGGTTTCCTGCAGAATGGAGTCATGTACAGAAGTCGACTATCAAGCAGGTCCATTTATCATTAAGATTTGTCTTCTGGGTTACTTAGATGGTTCGGCAGGGGAAAGAGCTCTCTGTGCAAGCCTAATGACCCGAGTTCAGTCCTTGGGACCTAGGTGGTAGAAGGAGAGAACTGATTCCTGTCAATTGTCCTCTGACTTTCCTGTTCTCACAGTGCCACACATGTGCCCATACTCATATCCAAATTCTCTCTCTCTCTCTCTTTTACACACACACACACACACATGTTAAAAAACCTTCTTCAGTGGGGACTTTGAATGGTATTGTAGCCACTGAATACTTTTTAGAACCACAAGGGGGACAATGAAGAACTCAGAAAAGAAAAATCCACAATGTTGATAGTGAAGTTTGATTCATTGACAATTAAATTGAAAAGAAGGTACACATATTTTTTTCTGCTTGAGTAAAATATAACTTCCTTGATTAGTCTTCTCTTAAAAGCACTTTCATGTTTATGAATGCCTGTGCTGATAAAATTCATATTAATATCTGGTGCTTTCTTTTAGGCCATGGACAATCTGCCTGATGTACATTTTAGAAATGGTATCCTCATGTTGACCATCATTAAAAACAGATGGTATGGTTTCTTCTGCAATGGAGTTTTTTTTTAACTGTATTTTATTGAAAAGGAAGTAATTCTAATTCAAAAGCTCTTCCTTGGAATATGTATGTTCAAGAGTAGTTGTTTTCTTTCTCTCAGCTAAGTACTGAGTATTTTTCTCAGGATAAAATATTCATAATATTTTAAAATTTCCTCTCCTGACTGGTGGTTTTCTACTCTACAAATCACTAAACTATTTTTATCCCTCTCTTGGTTGGGTACAAAGTGACAAGGAGGGTCTGGAAAGATGACTCAGTGGTTAAAAAACAATGGTTGCTCTCCTTGAGGACCTGGGTTCAATCCTAGTACCCACCTGCAGGCTCACAACTAACTGTAACTCCAGTTTCAAATGATTCCATATGTTCTTCAGCCTCCAAGAGCACTGCTTACATGTGGTACAGACACACATGCAGGCAAAACACCCACACAAAGGAAGCAACAAATAAGAGTGCTTAAGGAAACTGACAAGGAAAAGACTGAATATGGCCAATACCTTGCTCTGCCTACACTGCTGACCCCAACCAGAGTTCAACAGTTGTGCTTTATGATGCTGAAACATCATGAGTCCATCACCATGGTTCAGATCACGTGCCTGCTAACGAAGGTTCAGAGGCATCTGACTCGTTTGTGAAAGGTAGGCATGGTAGGTGAGTATTTAGGCCAATCCTACATTGAGGGCATGGCATTACATGTGGGTTCCTTTTATATTTCAGTAAGTGACATGGGTAATTTGCTTTAAGCAAATTATTGTCCAACATAAAGGAAAATTCAAAGATACATAAAATACAAAGATTTCCTTAAAGAATTTTAAAAGCCTATAGGTGAGAGGATCCACGAACTGCATGGTAAGTTGAAAAATGGCTATGAAGCAGTGTAAGAAGTATGAAAGGGGAAACTGAGATTTGGAAAGTTCACTTCTAATTAAGCTCTCACTTTTAAGATGTCCAGTATCTAATACACAGTGGAATCATCATATGCGAATGCTTTGACCTCATAGCAACCAAAAGAAACAGGTATCTTCTCTATTTTTCACAAATGAGAAACTTAGGTTTACCCAGTAAATTCTACACTCAAAGCATGTGTACAGCACAGATCAAAAATCAGTGTTTGAACATCTACATACAATTCTTCAAAATATATGTTATTAATCACAAGTTACCTCCCTGTTTTAGATCTTTTTAAAAATATTTTAACCATTTATTTTTTTGTTTAACCTAGATAACATATTTTGTTTTTTAAATTTTTTTCTTTTTCTTTTTTAATATTTATTTATTACTTCAGGTTACATCTCCATCGCAGTGTCCTCTTTCTGCCCCTCCCAGTCCCACCCTCCCACCCTCTACCCCCTATCCCTTCCATCACACTCCTCTGGAGTGGAATGTCCTTACGTAACAGTCCCCCACCCCAGTTCATCAGTCATATGAGGGCCAAGAGCCTCCTCATACACTGGGGGCCTACAAGGCAGCACCACTAGGGCAAAGTGTCTCATTGACAGGAAAAAGTTCTATGTTAATGTTCGCTTTGGTGCATTCATTGTAGTATAGTTATTCTGTACTATATGGCTAAAATCCAACTACAAGTGAATAGATTCTATGCGCATACTTCTGGGTCTGGGTTAGCCAGTCAGGATGAGCTTCTCTAGTTCCATCCATTTGGCTGCAAACTGAATGATTTCATTTTTTTCTGATAGCTGATTCCATTGTATAGATGTACCACAGTTTTTTTAATCCATTCCTCAGTTGAGGGACATCTGGGTTCTTTCCAGTTTCTAGCTATTACAAATAAGGCTGCTATGAACATAGATGAGGAAACTTCCTTGTGATTCGGTGAGGAGTCATTTCGATGGATACCCAGAAGTGGTATGGCTGGGTCCTGAGGCAGAGCTATTCCAAGTTTTCTAAGATATCACCAGACTGACCTCCATAGTGGTTGCACAAGCCTGCACTCCCACCAGCAATGGAGGAGGGTTCCTCTTTCTCCACACCCTCGCCAGCATGTGCTGCCATTTGAGCTTTTGATCTTAGCCATACTGACAGGTGTGAGATGGAATCTCAGAGTCGTCTTGAGTTGCATTTCTCTGATGGTTAAGGATGCTGTTTCAGATCTTATTTGGCGATCTTTCTAGACTAAATGGCAATCAAGCTCCTTTTATCTCTTGAGGCAGCCTAAGAGAACATTGAAGCACAAGACAGGTTCTCTCAGAGCCTAGAAGAGAACACTGAGCTGATACATGATTGCAAAGATGCAGGGGGAGCTCTGGATGAAGTGGCCGGGTCAATAAAGATGGGGATTTCTGCATGTCACAGCAAAGCTAGAAGTTAGATAAATATGTAATGAAGGGAACATTGAAAGATGACTGTTGTTTGGAGACTTGATTTCCCAGTTAGCTTAGGAACTAAAGAAGGAGCAGGAATGATCCTGCTGTTTTATAGAGTTAGAGAAGAATTGGTTGATTTAGCCTCTCCTCTCCCACTCCTGTTCCTTCTTCTTCTTCTTCTCCCTCCCTCTCTCTCTCAGTCCTTCCCTCCTTCTCTCCCCTTCCCTCCCTCCCTCTCTGTCTCTGTCTCTCTCTCCCCCTTCCTCCCTCATTTAATGTTAATGTTTTCATATGATCTTAGGAAGCTCATGGATACCATCCATGGACTCTTATTTGGAACCAGATGGAGTTCTGAGGCTTAAGCATGTTGCATTTTAGGGCTTGTCCTGATTGTGGAGACAGAACAGTTTACAATTGGGAATTTGTACATAGAGACCTTATTTACCCTTCTCTTAAATAAGTTTTACTTCTGTGTATTTTTTGTGATTTAATTCTCCATTTACAGTCTACTAGTTAAAGTCATTGGGATAGTAGTAGGAAGGCAGAATGTTTATCTAAGTGTCAGGAAAAGGGAACTCCCTAGAGGGAGGCCTCTTTAAAAGCTTTCTTGGAAGTGAGTCAGATACTCATCAGCGCCTGATGTTTGCATGGACCAGAGGGTCACAAACTGAGGGAGGGGAAGGACCCCTGGCTCTGTATTTGCTGGGTTAAGTACAGGTAAAGAGCAAAGTATTGTGAGTCCAAAGATCTGCATTTTGAGTCTCTGCATTACAATCCAGCAGCTATCTAAATGTGCTCTATCTTCACAAGTGAAAGTCAAAACACTGTTTGGCTCAATTTGGGCTACTGCATAGAAGAAAGTGGATAATGAACATGAGAAGCATTTGTAAGTTTCAAAGGCTATTCTAGACATTCTCAATGGATTTCTGGAAGCTCACGTCATTACTTACCAACTTTTCTAGGTTCCAATCAATAGAGAAAAAATACTGGGGTCCAAAATGGAATGAAGTTCTATGTGGTGGTTTGAATGAAAATGTTCCCCATAGACTCAGTGGGAGTGACATTTTTGGAGGTGTGACCTTGTTGGAGGAAGTGTGTCACAGGGAATAGGCTTTGAGGTTTCAGAAGCTCAAGCCAGGCCCAGGTTACTCTCTTCTTTCTGCTGCCTGCTGATCTGGATGTAAAACTCTTGGTTCCTTCTCCAGCACCATGTCTGCCTGTGTGCTGCCATGTTTCTCACCATGAAGACAATGGACTAAACCTCTGAAACTGTAAATCAGTCCCAATTAAATGTTTTCTTTTTAAAAGTTACCATGGTCATGATGTCTCTAAGACAATCTATCATTTTTAAAGTTGTGTTAAATATTATGCTGAGGAAAAAACATTAAAAAAAGTAAAACAAAAAACAAAAAAAAAAGAAGAAAAGAAAATCTTAATTTAAGATAACATCTTTGAATGCCATATTCTGCAGATCTCTTGGGGTGTTTGAAGATGCCCTATCCATCTCTTATATTTAGATAAGCAAATGTTGCTTGTCTCTTAGCAACTTGATTACTGGGTAGTTTAGAGAATATCTGTGATAGACTGTCATAGTAGCTAACAAAGTGACATGTTTGCATGACTAGGAGTTTGTTTTACTTAACTATCCTAGACCGTTTTAGACGGTTGGTATCAAGAGGCCAGAGCTTCACATTTTTTTTGATATCAAGACATATCAGCGCCTGACAGCACCCCCTATTCTACTCCAAGTAGAAGATAAGCATCGAAGAACCTCCACTGTATGATGGTTGACTTAGTGGCAAGCCTATCTCTTGGCATGAAAAAACCCCTTGCACCAACTGCAGACAGACTGCTGTCCAAAAAGGACAAAACTTGGTAGCAGGGAAGTCGACAGCCTAACTCTGCCAAGACAGGGTAGGTAAGTCCTTCATAATCCCTGCTCTACAACAAATGTCTGTCAGAGAAACAGGACCCAAAGGCTGAAGACTGATGCAGGAATGTATGGAGAGAAAATGGGAACTGTCCAGGCAGTCATTGGTATGTCCTTTCTTAGTTTTGGAAGCTGCAGGCCCTGCACTTCCTATATAAGCAGATATATTTATCCCTCTCAGGTCTCTCAGGTGGTTGAAGAATAGACAGCTAGAGTCTCATAGTTAAATTTTGAGTTGTTTAGGAATCAAGAGGGTGTTATAGATCTAAGAAGATACTCTTAAAAGTGTGTTGCAAGTTAATATGAATGTTGAGTCAGATATAGACCTTTAAACTCATGGAGATGGTTAGATAGTAGAATGTTAAAGTCAGGGGCCAAATATGTATAAACTGGACATTGGGAAGGTATACTGGGCCAATTTACTCTCATAAATGTGGCATATTTATATCTGTTGTTTTGTATAATACTTACTGTTATAAGAGAAGGAACCATCTGTTGGACTGAAAGGGGAAACTTCTGGGGAGAAGAGGGTGGAAGGGCGGGATAGGAAGGGGGAATAGGGAGGGGTTTGTGACTGAGATGTAACTTGAAGAAAAAAAATAAAGTATTTATATTTAAAAAAAAAGTAAAACAAAACAAAAAACTCATGCGGAGGACCTGGGGTCCATCAATGGCCTTTTAATTAACACAGACTTTCAAAATGTGACTGTGAAATGCATCTATGGGATTCTGAGGCCCAGACTTTGATTGATAGCCAAACACCTTAATTCTAATTCTACAGAAGCCAAAACTAGGCTACTAGTGTGTTTTGCAAAGGAGGAGGAAATGAGGTGGCATCCTCTATAGAAATATGAGAGCAGAGACTAATCCTGGATTTGGGGAGGTAGTGGAGACATTGGATTAAAAGAAGAATGGTTAAAAGGTATTACTACTTTCCAGGGGAGAATATTTAATGCTAGTGTTTTCATATAGTCTCTAGAAGCTCATAGATACCATCCATGGACTCTTAATGGAAGTCAGATACAGAAATCTAAGGCTATATACAGTTTAATTGCTGGACTTATGAAAGAAGACTAGAGTCTATATCAAAAAGTCCCATTTGATTCTCAAAAATGTTGTCTTAGTGGATTCATGGTACATTATTTAAATTGTATTTACTTTTCTTTACCTATTAAGGAATCTTTGAATTATAAATCCCAAAAAACTTTGGCTGACATCAGAGAACATTGTTTATTCATGTTTTAGTGACTCATTAGTATCTTTTTTTAAATTATGAATTATAATAGTTTATTTAGTGAGTAACTAGCTGCCCGTGCTATCTTATTGATTTCAATCAAGGTTTATATTAAAAATATATTTTAATACAAACCATTATTATCATCTTTAACTTAAAGGCACACAGCAGTCAAGTTCATGGAACTTGGGATGATAGAACTCATCCTTCTCCTTTTGTTCTCTTTCCCTTCTTTTCTACTATAACCTTCTACAGTCTGGATCCAGATGCAGCATCAGGCATGGACCAGAAGTGTGACCCTGGCAAGTTAGTCTATGTCACTAAAGCCAACTCTCCCTCTGTCCTGGTGTGCCCCTCTATTGTCTCTGTGCTGGTTACTGTAGTCTCCCTCTCAGAATCCAGTCACCTCAAGTCTGGGAAAGTTCCCTGACCTACTATCTGAAAAGCATTGTCCTTGATGATTTATGCTTATAATCTCATTTAAGTACAGTCAAAATGTGAACTAGAATTACCATTTCTAGTTTCTACCAAAGAAAGGAAGACCTTAGAAACTGTTGTCTTCAAAGGAACATGACAAAGAGAGTACCTACTCTCATGGAATGTCAATTACCTAGGGTAGTGAAAGATCAGGCAAAGAAGTGCATTGATGCTCATGAATGAAGCCTAGGAATAGAATCAAGTAGTGTGTCTTGGGAGGCTGTAGAGGTGGTGACAGATTGAAGCTACTGGGCCCTCACCACGGAAGTGCTTTCTAAGTGGGAATCTAGTTAGATGCAAGAGAACATGACTGAGGATGATGCATGTAGCTGGGTCAAGGAACATGTCTGAATCTCCTAAGGGCAACTTAATGCTTAGTTAGATGTGGTATTGGAGGAAAGAAGGTGAGCTCATGCCTTCAGAAAAGTTACCTTTGAGGTGCTGATGATGCATAAAAGTGACAATACCTGGTAGGTATACAGATGGCTACTAGAGGAAATATCTAAGTTAGAATTCTATGTATGGTGCATTTATCCTGTAAATGGTGATTACAATCACTCAGGATTAAGTTGCTTAGGAAGATATTACAAATTAAGAAGAAAGGGTTTAAAAACCAAGAGCATTTATGGTGCATTGAATAAGACCTCTGTGTAGACAATCACATTAGTCATTCTTTTACTCTCGTGGGGGAAAAAACCTCGTACAAAAATTTATAAGGAGGAAAGGCTTATTTTGGCTCATGGTTTCAGAGAGTTTAGTAGTATTAACTATTTTCTCTATTACTGTGATAAAACACCATGGACATCTGTATGAGAGAGAGGAGTGAGGAGAGAGGCAGTATATCACCTGGAGTGGAATATTCCAGATGTAAGAGGTTGATGAAGAATGAACATAACTAACTATACTGTTATGGCAAAGCTATGAAGTAAAATGGAAAAAGGATAAAGAGAATAATCTTTAGAATATAGCAATAAAATATTTCCCCAGATCTCAAAATAGAGGCTAAGAGAATGAGAGTGTAAGTCAGGGATTAGGATATCCAAAGTAGGACGGTCAGAATACAAAAAGAGCCCCATAGCCCAAGACAGGCACCTAAGGACAGGCACAAAGGAGATAACTAAAACATTTCAGTGTTTCACTCTGTCCATTTGAGGAACAAGAGATTGCATGCCTGGCAAAGTCATTTCCTGTGCACCCATGCAGCTTGAGGTGAGGTCATTCGGTGTCTGGGTGAGAGATGGGAATGTAGAAACAATGAATTGAAAGAGGAAATACGTAGAGACCAAAGATTGGGGATGGGATGGGGCAATGTCAAAGGAAAGCCATCATTTTTATGGGAATAATGCGATGAGCTGGAGAAAAGGTGATGGAGTGACAAAGGGAAGTGAGTGGAAAACATGTCACCCCGTTTGGCAGGTCGGGCTTGAAACCTAAAGGCAGGCCCTTTACACTCAGAGTGGATGCATTTGAATCTTTGCAGGGAATAATACTGTAACTTAGAACAGTGCGTTCCAATAAAAAGTATAATAGGAGCCACATAGGAAATTTAACATTTTCTTTTATCACATTTAAAAAAGTAAAAACAAACAGCTGAAATTGGTTTAATTATTTTATTTAACCCAGAATATATAAAATATTATCAGTTCAACATGTAACCCACATAAAAATGTTAATGAAATATTTTATGGTTTCTTAGAATCTTCAAAATCTGGAATTCATGCATAGCACTTATCAGTGTAGACTAGCTATTAAATATGGCTACTAGACACTGCTGAGAGAGTAGTTCTTAACCATCAACCAATATTCTGCTGTTTTCAATTTTGGGGTTATTTGGGGTGGAACCTGGGACACTGGGAGCCAATTACCTGAGGCAAAAGCAGTCTGACTCTGTTTATGTCATCAAGCCACACAAGTATAATAAGAAAATTGTGGGGAATTACTCTTTAGTATCGTGGGCTAAAATCACAAGAGTAAAATCTCAAAAATCAGGGCAAGATGAGGAGGTATTTGGGGGGAAAATGTGAAATTAATCTTTTACTTTGTGTTCAATGTGATTTTATTTGGTGGACAATGAAAAATAATGAAGAAAGTCATCTTGGGGGTCAGTGAGAGGCTTACTGGGTAAAAGTGCTTGCTACACAAATGGGGCATCCTGATTCAACTCCTTGAGCCCTTAAGTAAAGGTGGAAGATGGAAATCTACTAGATGAAGTTGTCTACTTTTGATCTGTACATTGATGTCAATGTGGGGACACACACACTTGTATGCACGCACATACACACACACGCACACACCAATAATTGTTAATAATTTTTAAATTAAAAAAAAGCACAGCATCATTAAAGGTACCAGCAACCCCAACTCTTGGACAAGAGAGGTGGGCGAGGTAGTGCACGCCTTTACTTACAGCACTCAGCAGGCAGAAGCAGCCGGATCTCTGTGAGTTCAAGGCCAGCCTGGTATACAAAGTGAGTCCAGGACAGCCAGGGATACACAGAGAACTTTGTCTTGGGGGAAAAAAGTGTCAACTTTCCAGGTGCTCTCATCCACATTGCCTAGGAATATGAGAGGATTTTTTTCAGGTCCTAGGACCAACCTGATTATTCTTTTCGTCAATATATGTGAGCCTCCCTGTTCTGAAAGTCCCTTTGGGCTACCGTAAGTCCACTGCTCACGGTGGCTGTTAACCTTATCCTTGCTCAAATACTAGTAGCCCAAGCTGGCTTGTTTTCTCCACAGCAGAACTTAATCACATTTTTAATAGAAACAATGAACTAATGAAACTTATTTTAATAACATTTCATTTAGCAGAGAACATGCAAAATATTACTATTTCAACATGTAACCCACACAGAAACTCTCCTGTGGTATGGCTAAAGAGTTTTTAGAATCAAAGAGGGGCTTTACCCTGAAGTGTCCTGCCTGGATGTTAGTCATGGCTGCTCAAAGGGTCACTGGGTCCAGACCCTTTTCTGTGGGAATCTTTACTGAGTTCCTGGCAGACTCCACCTTGACACGGGTCACTTCTCTTTCTTGGTTTAGTCTGGCCTGGACCAATTTACTCTTTTTACTAGGAAAGAATCTACTAATGTGTTACTTTTCAATGTGTTACTTTTGTCTGCCTGGCCCCCTGGTTCAGGAAAGAATGTATTTACTAGAATAGTCTTTCTGTGCAAAGACAACTTTAGCTATGAGAAAACATTTCTTTCATTTTCTAGCTCCTCCATCTTTTAAAATCTTGAGATTCCTGAAAAGGTCTTGGCCTACATATTTGTGAATTCCAAGATTTCTTTTAAGAGACAGAGACAGAGAGAATCAGTCAGAGAGGCAGACAGACAAAGAGAGAGAATTTTCAAACAAAATTTAAGGCTTTACCTTCAGAGAAATAGAATCAACTTACTCCAAAAAAGGGGATTTAATACTAAAATTCCAGTGGGAAAAGTTTTTTTTAAATAAAGAAACAAAAAATGCTTTAATCTTCCAGTATATAATATATCTCAGTGACCATTATAGTTCATAGATGAATTCTAGGATATTAATTACATGTTAAAATATAAATAATGTTTTTTGTTTTCTTTGTAACTTACATTTATTACTCATGAGTATTAAAATCTAGTTTCTCTTTTTTTTCCTTTATTTTTTATTTCTTCAAGTTACATCACAATCGCAGTCTCCTCCCTATTCCCCGTCCAGTCCCACCCACCCACTCTCAACCCCCCATCCTCTTCCCTTTTTTTTTCTTTTAAGTTTAAGGTATATCTTATTTCCCCCTACAGTTTCCCCTTTCAGTCCAACAAATGGCTCTTTCTCTTATAATAATAAATACAATACAGTACAACAGAGGTAATTAGGCCACAGTTATGAGGGTTATATGGCTTAACGTACATTCCCAATGACCAGTCCATATTTATTTGGTACCTGACTTTAACATTCTACTATCTAAACATCTCCATGAGTTTGAAGTTCTATATCTGACTCAACATTCATACTAACTTGCAACACAATTTTAAAAGTATCTTCTTAGATCTATAACATTCTCTTGACTCCTAAACAACTCAAAATTTAATTATGAGACTCTAGCTATCTGTTCTTCAACCACCTCAGAGACCTGGGAGGGATAAATATATCTGATTTTATAGGAAGTACAGGGCATGCAGCTTCCCAAACTAAGAAATGACATACCAGTGGCTGCCTGAACAGTTCCCATTTTCTCTCCATACATTACAGCATCGATCTTCAGTCATTTGGCCCTGTTTCTCTGACAGACATTGATTGTAGAGCAGGGGTTATGAAGGACTTACCTACCCTGTCTTGGCAGAGCTAGGCTGTTGACTTACCTGCTTCCAAGTGAGGTGGCAGCACCTGCCGGCACTGAGGCTGCAAGGATGGAAGAGGCTGAGACCCCACTTGTGGTGTGCCAAAGGCCTGCACCTTGGCCAATGGATGGTGTAAATAAATTAGAAAATACTTTTGAATTATGTTGTCTTAGACTTTTGAATGGAAACTTCTAGGAATATATCAATATTTCTGAAAAAAAAAGAAAAAAATCTAGTTTCTCTTTATTTTCTATGTAAAATTCTTTAAACCAAGGTAGGTGAGCCACATTGGGGTACGGTTCAGGTTTCTGTCCGACTTATGGCAGCTGGCTGTGTCTCATTTAGACGTCTATCCACCACACTTTCAATGATGCCCAATAATATGCTGGAGCTGCACAGGCATCAAAGAAACTCAAGAACTCTGAGTAGTTTCCAAGGTAATGTATAATTACACCTAAATAGATAAGAAATTTATTTTAGAAATGGGTTGTCATTTAAGAGTCAAAGCAAATGACAAATGTTGAAATGTTTCTGAACTCTGAACACAACAAAATTGTCCTGTTCAGTCAGTGCTACAAAATGTTTGATAAATATGATTGGTATAGTCCTATGTTAGTTTATTAATATTTTACACATATTTTAATGCCAATAATATCTCAAGTTTAGTCACCAAAAATAATTTAGCAGATAAAGGTGATTAAGTATAGAGAAATTATAAAGTGATTTTTTAAAAAGTGAACAATTAGAAGCTTTGGACATTGTTTCTCCAGTCTGGTTCTATCAACTATAGATCAAAAACATTCTTCTTAGAGATATTCTGGTATTTTCTTGACAAAAAGTTTATAGTAATGAAATTTATTTGTCAGAGACTGCCTTGAACAGACATAACTTATGTGGGTGTATAAATCTCTTTTGTCCAATATTGCTAACTAGTCTCCCATTTTTCTCTTTTCTACCATCTGGATGTCCTTATTGGTTGAAAACACACTATCTAGAAAAGGAGACTGTGAAATACGCCACATTTCATTATATTGTTTTTAACAGTTGCTCACATTGTTTTGATTTGATCTTTTCAAAGAATTATTTTAGCACTGGAGGACAAGGAATGCTATAAATGGTAATAATTACTTCTTTTGTGTGTTCTAGTTTGAGAAAGCTTTCTGACTTAATTCCCTGTGAAGTAATATCATTACTTTCATTTTATAGGTAAGGGAAATAATACTGCAAAGGATGAAGAGCTTTGCCGAATTACTTAGAATTGCAAGCTCAATATCAAGTCTGCTTTTTTCCAAATTGTATCCGAATCGACTGTTGTACTACAGTGCTTGCGTGGGTTTAGCGTCTGTACATTTAATACTGCCCAATAAAAGGGAAGTAGAAGTAAGGTGTGGATAGTGGCTGTAATTACTGACTGCCCAAACCTGGTAAGAAATTTGCACATGTCTTTAGCTTGGAGAATTTCTATGATGTAGACAAGTACAGAACCATGGACCAAGTTCCTCCAGGGACCTTGGATCTCAAGGCTCCCTGTTTTGTAGGATATACATAATGTGTGTATTTGAAATGAGTGAATTTAATTATCATAATGATCATTGAGTTAAGTACAATTTTAGTCCCTGTTTTAGAGATGAGATGATTTAGATGCATAAAAATTAAGTAGTTTGAAAATACCATGTGTGTTACAGGGCCAGTAGATTAATGTTCAAAAACTAAATATATGCAAGCATCACAGACCATAGTGAAAATAAAATAAAAGGTTTCTTTCTACAAGTATTTTTTTCCAATTTGTCTCACAAGAAATAACTAAAGTGATCAGAGTTAAAAATTAGCTCTTCCTGTTTTTGGTTTTTCTAGTGATAATTATTTGAAGGACAAAAAACATGGTCTATTCTTTTGACATAGGATGGTAGGTAATTTAAAAGTGATTTAATTTTTTTTTAATTTTGATGTTTCACTGGTATGTATGTTGTGTGAGGGTGTTGGATCCCCTGGAACTGGGGTTACAGATAGTTGTGAGCTGCTGTGTGGGTGCTGGGAATTGAAACTGGGTTCTCTGGAAGAGCAGTCAGTGTTTTGTTTTTTTTTAACATTTGTATACTTATTTAAGTTACATCTCCATCACAGTCCCCTTTCTCCTCCCCTCCCAGTCCCATCCTCCCACACTCTTCCCCCTCTTCCTCCTTTCCTTCTCCTCAGGTGAGGGGCCCCTCACATATCAAGCCCCCTCAATTCATCAGCCACATGAGAGCTAAGAGCTTCTTTTTGTTCTGGGCCCGTCATAGCAGCCCATCTAGGGTAAGGTGTCCCATTAACAGACAACAGAGTTCATGACAGGGACTGCCCCTCCTCCACTTGCTAAGGGATCTCGGTATGAAGACCAAGTTGCCTATCTATATATGTATAGGGTGTGTCTAGGTCTAGCCTAAGCTTTTTTTTTTTCTTTTGTTAGTGTTTCAGTCTCTGTAATCCTCTAGGGGCCTAGGTTGGCTGGTTCTGTTAATCTTCATGTGGTGTTCTTGTCCTCTCTGGGTCTCTCTATTCCTCCTCTCTCTCTTATCCCTGACTCCCAGAGCAGAAAGTGTATCTCGAACTCCAATCATAGATCATTTAAAAATGTTCTACTCTTAGCCGGGCAGTGGTGGCGCACGCCTTTAATCCCAGCACTTGGGAGGCAGAGGCAGGCGGATCTTTGCGAGTTCGAGGCCAGCCTGGTCTACAAAGTGAGTCCAGGACAGCCAGGGCTACACAGAGAAACCCTGTCTCGAAAAACCAAAAAAAAAAAAAAAAATGTTCTACTCTAAAAGATACTGAATTTAATGAATACCGTTCCCCTCACTTTTACCTCCTGTCCATCTCGAAAATTTCGCTGATTTCATAATTTTTGGTTCTATTCTTTAACTTGACTCCTACTAATGTACTTACATCTATTTTATCTCTTACAATAGTTGTCATATCTTTTAATATCTACTGTCAGAATAACATGCCAGAGCTTCACATACAGAAAGAAATACAGTGAACACTTGATACCTGGGGAGGATTGAGGAGGATTGGTTCTAGGACGCCTTTGAATACCATAGTCTGTGAATCTTCAAGTTCTTGATACACTATGGAGAGTACTTATGTATAGCCTACATACTTCCCCTCATAACCCTTAATGATGTCTAGATTTCTCACACTACCTAATGTACTGTATATAATGTGTAAATAGTTATATATTATATTGTAAATGGAACATAAAGAGCTGCATTGTTTAGGGAACAGTGGAAAGAGAAAAATGTCTGTGCGTACTCTGTACAGATGCAATTTTTAAAAATACAACCTTTTCCACGCAGGTCTGGCTGAATCCACATCTGCAGAACCCCAGGACCAGAGGCTGTGTGATTCTGTATCACAAATAAAAGTTTTGTATCTCATGCTAATGACTGCTCAAAATCATTTACCATCATAATTTACTTCATGTTCACATTTATGATAATTTTTTATTGAGCATTTTTCTTAAGCAACTTTCAGTGTCTCTTTTTATTGCTGTTGACATTATATATTTTTTTTACTATTAAGATTCAGCTTCTTAATCTGGCATTTATCTTATTCCAGAAATTCTTACTTCTTGGAGTTCCAACTTCTGTTGTGGTCTAGCTTGACTGGTAACTGGAACTGCCGTAGGAATTTTGGGCTTCATTTCCTTCCTGGTTTTGAATTAAGTCTTTAATGTCTTGAGTCATGTCTCCAGTTTCAGATGGGTGCCTCTTGGGAACATTTCCCTAGAGCACATCTTCAAAAGACCCCCCCCCACCAGAAAGATTGATTGGAAAGTTGATTTTCTGGGGCTTGCAAATTAGGAAATGCATCTATTCTGCTTCTGTTTTGTGATTGCCTTGCAGTGGACACCAAGTCAGCAGGACCAATTCTCCATTCAGTGTTGGATTTTGTATGTGTCAGGGCTGTTGGTTCCATAAACCAACCCCCAGGATGGTGTGCATGCTTATTATTATTATTATACAAAGAAAAGGCTTTCTGGGACTGACAAGGCAGGCAGCAAAGCCAATGAGAAATGACTTACATGGAGACAGGAAGAACTAGCTTTCATTTTTATTGTGACCGTGGAATGAGATCAGTAGATAAGGGTTTAAATGTCACCTTAGGATCTTGTGGGTGGTTCATGGTCCTTACCAGCATGCCTAGAATGTAAGGCAAGAAGGAAGAGAGGGGAGTGCAGTTGGAAAACTGCCAGTGATGAAACATCAAAGATGGCGTCAGACTTTTATTTAATCTGTTATTATACTTCTTCAGTGTCAGCTTCACAAGATGTACAATGTCACCTTGGAAACCACAGAACTCCATTCAACACATCATTAAATATTCTAATAGCATCTTCTATTAAAATGTTCTTTGTTAATACAATCCTTAATTTTCTTCTTGGAAACATAATAATTCCATTCATGTTCTTAGATTTCTGAAGCTTGTATAGAATGTACCAAGACATATATTCTGTTTTCTCTTTCAGTTTGTTTGACATTCTGTAACCCATTTTTTAATGTGATATGAGTGATTTGCTTCAGTTCATAGAGAAAAAAATTCTCAGTTTTTTTTTTTATAAATACTTTATTTTTTTTCTTCAAGTTACATCTCAGTCACAAACCCCTCCCTATTCCCCCTTCCTATCCCGCCCTTCCACCCTCTTCCCCCCAGAAGTTTCCCCTTTCGGTCCAGCAGAGGGTTCCTTCTCTTATAATAGTATTATACAAAACAATAGATATAAATATGCTACATTTATGAGAGTTAAATGGCCCAGTATACCTTCCCAATGTCCAGTTTATACATATTTGGCCCCTGACTTTAACAATCTACTATCTAACCATCTCCATGAGTTTAAAGGTCTATATCTGACTCAACAATCATATTAACTTGCAAACCACTTTTAAGAGTATCTTCTTAGATCTATAACACCCTCTTGATTCCTAAACAACTCAAAATTTAACTATGAGACTCTAGCTGTCTATTCTTCAACCACCTCAGAGACCTGAGAGGGATAAATATATCTGCTTATATAGGAAGTGCAGGGCCTGCAGCTTCCAAAACTAAGAAATGACATACCAGTGACTGCCTGGACAGTTCCCATTTTCTCTCCATACATTCCTGCATCAGTCTTCAGCCTTTGGGTCCTGTTTCTCTGAGAGACATTTGTTGTAGAGCAGGGATTATGAAGGACTTACCTACCCTGTCTTGGCAGAGCTAGGCTGTCGACTTCCCTGCTACCAAGTTTTGTCCTTTTTGGACAGCAGTCTGTCTGCAGTTGGTGCAAGGGGTTTTTTCATGCCAAGAGAAAGGCTTGCCACTAATTCAACCATCTTACAGTGGAGGTTCTTCGATGCTTATCTTCTACTTGGAGTAGAATAGGGGGTGCTGTCAGGCGCTGATATGTCTCCATATCAAAAAAAAATCTTGATTTAAGATAACATCTTTGAATGCCATATTCTGCAGATCTCTAGGGGTTTTTGAAGATGCCCTATCCATCTCTTGTATTTAGATAAGCCAATGTTGCTTGTCTCTTAGCAACTTGATTACTGGGTAGTTTAGAGAATATCTGTGATAGACTGTCATAGTAGCTAACAAAGAGACATGTTTGCATGACTAGGAGTTTGTTTTAACTATCCTAGACCGTTTTAGACGGCTGGTATCAAGAGGTCAGAGCTTCACATTTTATTTTTAAGTATCTCTAGGTATGATACCATTGGGAAGCATTACCTTTAAATTTGTATCAATATACAAAGATCTATTCAATTGTGGTTAAATATACTCTTAATTATGTATCAATATACCAAGATCAATGCTTATGTAGCCAAAAATAATATTAATATTACGTCCATATGCAAGGGTCAATACCATTGTGGCCAACTATAATCTTAATTTTGTATCATTATACAAAGATCAATACCGATGTAATCCAATACAATCTTATTTTTGCACAATAAACAATGGTCAATACCACTTTAGCCAAATAAACTACTAATTTGTATCAATATACAAAGGTATAAGGGCATATTCAATAATCTGCCCCTTCTTCTTGGACCTTCCTGTGCTATGTCTATATATCATTTTTCTCAAGCCCATGCACTCCTACATAGGAGAGGAAGAAGGATACAGAAAAGGAAAAGTAGGAGGTCCCTGGGGCTAACCTCCAAAACCCATTAAGACAGGACCATTTATCAGCTTGTAGTCTCTTCCCCTACATATCAGAGTTTTCAGTTATCCTTCAAATAACCTAAAAGAAGGGCGGAGAAACACCTTCCCCATCCACTGGGCATGGGACTTCGCTCTCTTAAAGTGACTTCCTGCTGATTTGGGTCATAGTAGACCTGTTTGGGGCCCGATCCCAAATGGGAAAAATGATTAAAAATGTTAGTACACTCCTTTTATGTTCAGTCCTTCTGTTCTCAGCTGTTTAGATGACCTAAGGGGTTTGTAGGCAGAAGCTGATCTTGTAGGCTTCACTGAGGTTCCTGCCGGGACATTGTGTAGAGCTGAGTGGTCCCAGTGACACTGGATTGCTGTGGTGGTTGCAAGTCCCCGATGGAGACAGCTATTAAGGAAGTCTGCCAGGCAGAATCAACTGGGTCACTCGTCCTCCTTGGTGCCTGATACTGCTCTCTGCTGAGGATTCCGCTGTCCAGCCGTCCCCGGGCTCCCCTAATGGACACTTCGATTCTCCTGGAATGATAAGAACAGAGCCCTGCCCCAATCCCAACCCTAGGACAATTGCCCTCTTTTTTTTGGGGGGGGCGGGGGCGGGGGGCTAGGTAGTACTTCTCCTGAAGCAAGTTTGGCCTTCTGACAACATACAAAGCGTTATCTTTCAATCCGGGTTAAAGAAGAAATCATTCTGTCACCTTAGAGCT
>CAJQZJ010033919.1:0-18192 GCA_907164525.1 Lophiomys imhausi
GCGACATCCCATCCCCAGAAGGTGGGGAGGTTATTCCCACCCCCCCCCTTGGTTATTTGATGGATAATAGAAAATTTTGTTATTTAGGGGAAGAGACCACAAGCTGTTAAATGGTCTTGTTAGATGGGTTTTGGAGGTTAGACACAGGGACTTCTCTCTTTTTCTTTTCTGTATCCTTCTTTCTCTCCTATGTAGGAGTGAACAGACTTGAGAAAAAATGGGACATAGACATAGTATAGGAAAGATCAAGAAAAAAGGACAGATTATTGAATATGCCCCTATACCTTTGTATATTGATACAAAATTAATATTATATTTGGCTAAATTGGTATTGATCACTGTATATTAATGCAAAATTAAGATTGTATTGGACCACATGGGTATTGATCTTTGTATATTGATACAAAATTAAGATTATATTTGGCCACAATGGTATTGATACTTCTACATTGATGCAAAATTAAGATTGTAGTGGGCTACATAGGTATTTATCTCTGTATATTGATACAAAATTAAGATTATATTTGGCCACAGTGGTATTGACCCTTGTATACTGATGCAAAATTATGATTGTATTGGGCTACATGGGTATTTATCTCTGTATATTGATACAAAATTAAGGGTAACCCTTCTTAAAGGTATTGTACCTAGCAATGCTTAAAAATGAAGTGTGAAGTTTTGGTCTTTTGCTACCAACCATCATAAATTGTCTAAGATAATTAAGAAATGCAAACTAATAGTCATGCAAGCGTGTCATTTTGTTAGTTACTATGACAGTCTATCACAGTTATTTTCTAAGCTAAACAGAAATCAAGTTCCTAAGACACAAGAAATATTTGCTTATCTAAATATAAGAGATAGATAGCGCATCTTCAAAAACCTCAAGAGATCTGCAGAATATGGCATTCAAAGATGTTTTCTTAACTTAAGATTTTTTGATATCGAGACATGTCATCTCCTGACAGCACCCCCTATTCTACTCCAAGTAGAAGATGAGCATTGAAGAATCTCCAGTGTGAGATGGTTGAATTAGTGGCAAGCCAATTTCTTGGCAAGAAAAACTCCCTGCTTCAACTGTAGACAGAATGCTGTCCAAAAAGGACAAAACTTGGAAGCAGGTAAGTCAACAGCCTAGCTCTGCCAAGACAGGATAGGCAAGTCCTTCATAATTCCTGCTCTATAATCAATGTCTGTCAGAGAAACGGGGTCAAAGGGCTGAAGATTGATGCTGTAATGTATGGACAGAAAATGGGGACTGTCCAGGCAGCCACTGGTATGTCATTTCTTAGTTTTGGAAGCTGCGGACCCTGCACTTCCTATATAATCATTTTTATTTATCTCTCTCAGGTCTCTGAGGAGGTTGAAGAATAGATAGCTAGAGTCTCATAGTTAAATTTTGAGTTGTTTAGGAACCAAGAGGGTGTTCTGGATCTAAGAAGATGTTTTTAAAACTGTGAGGCAAGTTAGTATGAAAGCTGAGTTAGATATAGAACTTTAAACTCATGGAGATGGTTAGATAACAGAATGTTAAAGTCAGGTGCTAAATGTATATGGACTGGACATTGGGAATGTATGCTAAGCCATATAACTCTCATAATTGTGGCCTATTTATTTCTGTTGTTTTGTATTGTATTTATTGTTATAAGAGAAAGAACCATTTGTTGGACTGAAAGGAGGAGCTGTTGGGGGGAAAAAGATATACCTTAAACTAAAAAAAAAAAAAGGGTAGAGGATGGGGAGGTTGAGGGGGAGGAGGGTGGAAGGGTGGGACAGGTGGGGGGAGTAGGGAGGGGATTGTGATTGAGATGTAACTTGAAGAAATAAAAAATAAATTATAAAAAATAAAAATAAAAAATAAAACTTTAAGACCAAAAAAAGTGACGGAAACAGTTAGAAACTGGTGAAATACAAAAGTCAGTGAGAATGAAATAAAATTTTTGATTTAAACTCAATCCCTTTTCTGTAAAGGACATCCACTAACCCAACCATCAATGAAACATGGGTGTTGTCAGTAGCTGCAATGCTTTGGTGCTTCGTGTTTGACTAGGAGTTGGGTTATGATTATGTGGGAAAATGTCCTTGCTTATAAGAAAAGCATCCTACAGTATCTGGGGCAAAGAGGTATCATGTTAACAAATCACACTCAAAATAATTTACTAAAACAAAATTCTGACCATGCAACTTTCCTGTAAGTTTGAGACTGTTAAGTAATATATGTACATGTGTAAGTAAATACATGTACATATATATACAAATTCTACAATATTCTATTTACCAAATGTAATAAAAAGTTAGCTTAAAAGGTTATTAAGTTTGTCCTATATGCTGGTAACAAAAAGAGTATGAACATACACTTTAAAAATAGATTCACTAATATGAAATACTCTGAACTAGGCTAGATGTACTCACAAATATTCACTCACAAGACAACTTTCTTATCTAACACAGCTGGCACAGTTCTTAGATGTAAGCTTCTTTTTATGCAACAGATTTTAAAGGAAGCCCTTGGCAATAATTTAAAAGTATACTCCGTTATAAACAGCAAATGCAAAAAATAAAATAAAATGACATATATAAAAATCTAGACTACCACATTCTTAACATTTTTAAATGTCTCCACAAAAGTAAACTGATATATTATGGAAAATTGTTCACTGCATTTAGTTGCTGTTCTCAGATTCATGATTTTGTAAGGAATACTCTACAAGAAAATACCACTTAGGAGTTCTCTACAAACATGAAAAATCAAGAGCCTGGCCTTTAAGGAATTTAACCTGCAAAGACTGTAGGAATATAAAGTGCTTCGCAGAAGGAGCTGGTAGACAAGAGGACCTTTAGGAGTGTGTGTGCATCTCAACCTCATACTATGCTAGGAAAGCTGCTGGAGGGAATCTGATGTCTGAGATTAACTTCAGCTGAGGTCTCCCTTTGTTCTTTCCTTACAAGTACATAGTAACTGAGGTATTTCATTAAACCTTCTTTCTTCTGTGCAGGAGGCATTGTGGCCTAATGTCTCTTCTACAATGCTCAACCACCCCCACTTCCCAAATATATTTCTTAAACATTGAGTCCTGTCTTGTTGACAGGCTTCTCACAGGCTATGAAATATATAATCTGTTGCATCATCTCAAGTATGTAAAGTTAACTTTCTTGACATGAGGAGATTAGTACTCAGTGTGACTAAATAGGGAAATAGAATATGCCCAAGATAACATTTTGCTGCGAAGACTGGAATGGGGAAAGACTATGTTCAAATTATCACCTACAATAATATTAACTATAAAGAATGTTTTTTCTTTGTTTTGCTCTGTGTGTTTTGAGTAAGTGTCTTGGAATTTAGCAATTCTACGGTGGAATTCTTTATGTAGAACAGGGTGCCCTTGAACTCAGTCCTCCTACCACAGGCTCCCAAGAGAAAAGATTGCAGGTATATACTACCTTACCTGGCCTCAGTGAAAAAAAAAAAATTAGATTAATTTTATTGTGGAACTAGGAGGATGGCTTGCCTCTGTAGCTGAAGGACCTGAGTTCAAGCCCCTAGAATCCATGTAAAAATCTCACATATGGCAGCACTTGCTAACAATCCCAGTACTGGGGAGGGCAGACACAAGAGGATCCCTGGGACTTACTAGCAACCAGTCTAGCCTAGCTGATGATCTCCAATGAGAGACTCTGTCTCAAAGGCGGTGGATAGCATTCCTGAGGATGATACCAGAGGTTGTCCTCAGGCCTTCACATGCATGTACACAAATGTGTACACACACCTACCCACTTAAGTACCCACACATACATGTGTACTTCTATACACATGAACACACATATGCAGAAGCAGTCCAACACTAGAATTATACTGTGTCTATTGAGGTACACAGCATGATGTCATTGAGTATATATAGATGACAACATGATTGCATCAGTGACATACATGAGCATAATAAGATCATTTCACAGAGCAACTTCTTATCTTATTATATGAAAGGAATGACAAGCCGTGGTACTATAGTTACTGCCCATCCAGCTGCCCTCTTTCAATGTATTCAATAAACTATTTTTCTTTAAAAAAAAAAAAAGGAAAAAACAGAAAAAAATCACAATGAGATTCCTAAGGCAATACAATTTCACTAACTTGTATGTTCATGTAACATATAAGATTGCCAGCTCTATGTAGAGTAGGTAGGGTAACTTTCCCAGAAGAGATGGGCTACTAAGATCCAGACAGATGAGGAAGGAGGAGAAGGGCCACTCAGATTCAATCTTCCTAGGAGAGAACAGGAAGAATCTGAGTAAGGAGGAGGCTTCAGAGTTAAAAAGATACTGGCAACTGCATACAATTAGTAAGCAGGATAGAAACCTTGTAATTCTGCACCATACAGAATTCACTCTAAATTTGCTGTCCAGGACATTTAAAGCACTTCTACCTAGTATAGGAATAGGTCTCGATTGGGAGAAAACCCATAAGCTCAATAGGAAACATGAATATTGTTTTATTTGAAGAATCTTGTGCTTTGTCTTTGCAGGTTATTCTTTCTTTAATCCTATCTTCTTTTAGGAAAACAAACAAACCTCACTTTCCTACCAAACAGCAATATTATCTTCTAAAGAGTGACTATATCCAAACAAATTCCTCCATTCCACTTCATCCCCTCCCCTCTTTTTAAGTCATCCTCTTAACCCTACCTTTTCTATAGCACAGTAGTGATGAGATGGCTCAGCAGGCTACTCAGTTGAAAGAATATGTATGGGATGCACAGAAATGACAGCTATTTCAAGAAAAACTCTTCTGGGACCATGCTCTTGAGAGTGCCTGCATTGCAAATCACTCATCCTCTTTCCTGGACTACAGCTTCACTAAGTTGACCTTTTCCTTGTTAGACCTCACAATAAATTTGTACTTAATATAAAAAATCACATCTTCTAGGTTGAATTCGTACTCATAGAAGGTCTATACAACTAATATGTACATTAACAAAAATCCAAGGAATAGACCCCAAATCATTACACTGACATTAATAAATATAACAAATGTGTTTTTTCCTGATAAAAACTTAACCCTCAAACACACATATATATATATCTTTTATGTGCACATGTGCATGCACAGACACATGCGCACACACACACACACAGAGAGACAGAGAGAGAGAGAGAGAGAGAGAGAGAGAGAGAGAGAGAGAGAGAAAGAGAGAGAGAGAGAGCTTTCCCACTTGCAGTTCTCATATTACTTTAGATGCTGCCCTAGTTTGGTCTCTACTGATGTGATAAACATCATGACTGAAAACAACTTGTGGAGTTGCAGTCCCTCATTAGGGGACTTCAGAGCAGGAGCCTCAAGGTAGGATCTAAAGCAGAGACCACAAAGGAAGACTGCTTACTGTCTTGCTTCTGATGGTTCACTTGGCTTGTTTCCTTACACCATCCAAGACCACATTCCCAAGGGTGGCATTATCCTTGCAGGGCTGAGTCTTTCTCTATCAATTAGCAATTAAGACAATGCCTTCATAGATGGTCAACAGGCACACTGATAGAGATATTTTTTTAAAAATTTGAGGTTACTCTTTCCACTTGATAATACCTTGTGTTAAGCTGACAAAAAACTAGCCACGACATATGCAAGAGTTGGGGGTTGGTAGGGGAGGGAGAGAGAGATTTTGTATTGAACTGATAATTGGTTATTGAAAATTGTTGCTAATGAGATTGCTTGGTGGTTATAATTGCTTGCTACTTTTCTAAAAGATCCAAGTCAGGCAACTCACAAATGCCTGTTACTGCAACTCCAAGGGTCGTTCTCTGGGTTTCAATGGTACCCACACATATTTGTGCACATATTACAGATACATAAAATAAGAAAAATAGTCCTTAGGGACTGGGAGAAATGGCTCAGAGGTTAAGAGCACTGACAGCTCTTCCAGAGGTCCTGAGTTCAATTCCCAGCAACCACATGGTGGTTCACAACCATCTATAATGTGATCTGATGCCCTCTTCTGGAATGCAGGTACATGCAGATAGAGCACTCGTATACATAAAAATAAGTAAATAAATTTTTAAAAAACAAAATAACGGTCCTTGGTAATGAAACAGAATCAAACACTTCTTCAAGAACAGATACTGCAAAATGATCTAGAGTGTTAAAATGAAAAATTCATAATCCCATGAGATATATCAATATGAAAACCTGGAACCTTCTCTATCCTACTATAGACAAGAGGATCAGTACAAATTTTCTTCTCCTTTAGAAAATGTGAAACTATTAACCAACTTGTAAAAACATTTATCACCCACATTTCTTCAGAGATTATAAATATATCTTATAAAAAGGAAATGCTTGAGAAAACCACCCAGCAAGAATGTGGAGAAGGACAGAGACTTCACTGTCTCCTACTCTCTGTGCAGGGAAGTTTTAGGAAATAACTCGGGTTTTTAGTTGAGATTTGGGAAGACACTAATTTTCCATACAAAACCTAGCAATCTAAAATTAGTCAAACAATAGGGGCTGGAGTGCAGCTCAGTTGTAGAGTACATGATGAACATATTAAAATCCTAGCATAAAACTCTCAGAAAAAAAAATAATAAAAGTCAAAACAATTCAATATACTTCCATATTCCTACCAAAATGCCAAATCTACTCTGGAGAAAAATAGCATCATCCAGACCTTCCATTACTTTTTATCTAAATGATCCACCAGTCTATTCAAAATGACCAAGCATGAAGCAATATGAAGAAATAAATAAAATTTTAAAAACTATAAATTATCAGATATTACATGTTATCAAAGTAAAACCTTAAAGTACTTTGACACATATAATGTATCAAATTGATGATTGCAATAAAATAAAATAGTTACTAAAATATATCACTTTTTAAATTCTCAGTTATGTAGACAAAGCAGAGAAAGCATCATGTTACATGAAAATAACCAAAAGTAATACAGTATATACCAAATAGTGTATTTATATTAAGTTCTATACAGGAAGCTTATATATAGTGACAGAGAATAAATATACAGGGTCACGCATGAGTTGGGAAAGAGTTGTGTAGAATGATGTGAATGCTTGGAAAGTACACTGTGGTAGATTGTGATATTGCAGATGTAGACATCTGTCAGGGCTGGAGAGAAGGCTTTGTGGTTAAAGCACTGTCTGCTCTTCCAGAGGTCCAGAGTTCAATTCCCAGCAACCACATGGTGGCTCACAACCATCTATACTGGAATCTGATGCCCTCTTCTGGCCTGCAGGGGTACATGCAGATAGAACTCTCATATATGTAAAATAAATAAATAAATCTTTTCTTTTTAAAAAGACATTTGTCAGTTTCAGAACTATATACTTAAAATGGATGTATTTGGCTTTAAAAATTACAGATTTGCTCAGGAGAAGAGAATCTGCCTTGTAAAAATACACTTAACAAGTATGATGGCTAGTTTTATATCAACTTGACACAGCTAGAGTCACTGGAAATAGGGGAACCTCAATTGAAAAAATGCCTCCATAAGATTTGCCTGTAAGAGTTTTTCTTATGATTGGGGAGAACCCTGAGCTGGTGGTCCAGGTTCTATAAGAAAGCAGGCTGAGCACACCATGAGGAGCAAGCCAGTAAGCAGCACCCCTCCATGGTCTCTGCATCAGCTCCTGGCTCCAGGTTCCTATACTTAACTCCTTGAGCTGCTATCCTGACTTCTTTTGTTGATAAACTGTGATGTGGAAGTGTCAACCCTATAAACCCTTTCTTCCCTAAGTTTTGTCATAGTATTTCATCACAGCAATAAAAACCCTAACCAAGACATCAGAAGTGGATGGAGAGAGGGAGCTGGACAGGAAACTAACATAACTGCCATCTGAGAGTATTTATCCAGCACATAATGGAAACAGACGCAGAGACTCAGAGCCAAACATTAGACGAAACTCAGGGAGCCTTGTAGAAGAAGAGGTAGGGGAAGGTTTGAGAGAGCTGGAGGAGTCAAGGATACCACAAGAAGGGCTATATAGTCAATTAAATTGGTCAGAGGGAGGTTCATAGAGCCTGAACCACCATCAAAGAAGTTGCATGGAATGGTCCTAGGCCAACTACACATATGAAGCTGATGGGCTGCTTGGTCCTCAAGTGGATCCCCTAACAATTAGAACAGGGTCTATCTCTGACTTGGTCTCTGTTGCCTATGTCTGGACTCCATTTTCCTAGCAGAGCTGCCTTGCCTTGCCTCAGTGGAAGAGGAATCACTTATTACTGATGCAATTTGATGGGCGAGAGTGGGTTGGTACAGGGAAGGGGGCTATGGGGGAAGTGGGTGTGAGGGTGGGACTGGGAGGAGGGGAGGGAGGGGAGTTGTGAAACAAAAATTTTAAAAACCCTAACTAAGACAAAGTATTTAGGAATAATCTGCAGTCTTTGAGATTTCTAATAATATGTAATAAAGGCACAGATATCATTGATATAAGTCTCTTTCTGAAAAATCTTTTTTAAATGCAAATTAAATTTAAAGAAAATAAAGTAAGTAAAAACAAGAGGGCATACATTGATGAAGTAAGAAAGCAAACAACAAATATGTAATGTGTAAAAACCAACCAAGTCATGATTGGTTCTTTGTAAAGCATATGCACACACAAAAGATATATTACTGATTCAACATAGTCCCATGATCCCAATTATAATCCTGGAAAAGGTTACTTATTTATTTTCAAAAACTTATAAGCTGATTACAAAACATGGAACTACAAAGGTAGCTAAAGCAAATGTGAAGCAGAGAAAAACAAGAGGCTTAATACTATCAGATAATAAACTTTCTAGTAGAGGACATGAAACCACAGGAACCGTAATAATGAGTCACTGGTTACAAAGACATATTCAAGGCTCACAATAATCCAGAAGCAAGTGCACATACATAGGACCAAAATTGTTGCAATACTTCAGTTGGGTCATGGATCTCCTGGAAATATGGATGGAGAAAAGTGAACCTGGATCTACATCACAACAAGCAAACTGTGGGTGGATTATACTTTTTAATATAAAAAGCAAATACAGTATATTCTCAGGACTCTGAGTTAGTCAAATATTTTCTTTTCTTACATATTTTACACTTTATATATTTACACCTTTACATATTTACACTTTAAATATTTTACAGCCAGGTCTAGTGGCTCATGTCTTTAATCTAAGAGCTCAGGAAGCAGAGACATGTGGACCTCTGTGAGTTTGAGGCCAGCTTGGCCTACATAATGAGTTCCAGGATGGCCAGAGCTTCATAGTGTCTTGAAATAACTATGAGGCGGGTGTCTCATGAACAGTATAAGAGAGGACTAAATTAGCCAGGGCAGGTAATCAAGAAAGTAGGCCTGGATCCATGTGTCGACCTTTGCTCTCGATTGTGGTTGTGCTATGTAGCTGCTTGAGCCCTTGGCTTAACTTCCAGAGCACATAAAACATGCTTACAAATTCGTAAGAGAAAACTCAATTTTTGAAAAAAATAAAAGAACATTTTCTGTGACAAAAGATATCCTTCTACCTACTAGCATGTGTGAGGATGGTTATCCTCAGTTAGTTATAGAACCATCGGAAAACACATGAGATACTACAACACAACTACTAAAATAGTTTAAGTTGAGAAATTTTCCAAGTGTTAGTGAAACTATAGTGATTAAAAAGTGTGTGTATATACATATATAAATATATTAACAATTATATTAAAATAAAGGTCCTACCTCCTTAAAACTGGCTATAGTATAAGACAAAGTGTGTAAGTATAACACATTTCTCTTTATCATTATTAGTTAGACACCACTAGTGTTAACGAAACAGTTAAAGGCTGTGAACACCAGAGAGTCTGGTGCTCCTCCCCCATCAGTACTTCCATAAGTATCTGTAAAAGGAAGAGAACTTACATGTGTGCTGAAATTAAAATATGTTTTTTTGTAGAAGTTTGGATTATAAAATTCTGGTTGAAATTAATGAAGATAAACTCATTTTTCTGTGTGAGGATTCTAAGCATTCCCTAATATAATGATGTTTTCGCTGTCCCACAACAACAACAACAAAATTAGCTAAAACATTATTTTGTCTAGAAGACTGAGTAACTTTAAGTACAGTGGCAAAGACAACGTGCACAATCTTGTCTTTAATGTCTTCCAGTAACACATTTGAACGTACAGAGACTAGATAACTTTTAATATGGATTTTAGTATTATTTTACAGTCTTCCAACTTTCATTTATGATGTTTATGCTAAGATTCACTTGCAACACTAAGAAAACCCTCAGGATATAAACAACATGGGTTCTAGAGTCAGCTACAATAGCTAGATAGTTTTGCCCTTCCTATCTGTGTGAAAAGAACCAATACATGGCCTTCCTGAGGAAGTTAACCTAATATCTAGATGATATGCATAACATGATGTTTATAAATGAGCCTGGCATAGCCCCCGACATACAGGGTTTTTTAATAAGTATTTTTAATTAAACATATATAATCGAAGTAATACTATAGAATCTTAAACTGAGTTAATGTTAATTAATGGTGGCCATATAACTATAGGAGTCATTTAACTTTTCTTAATATTACTTGTGAAATTCTGAAAATTCTATTTTTAATATGGATAACAATAGGTGTCAAATAAGATTTCAGAAGTGCTTATTAACATCAATGCTTCACGAGTTTCTAGTGTTGGGCTTGTGATGTTCAACATTAAGAGGACTTGAAAGAATTCATTTTCCTTAGGAAAGTTAATCTGCTTTGAGAATACACTGCTGGCCCTCAACATCTACTGAAAACACTTAATAGAGTGCTTTTAAAGATGTGCTGACAAAGCAGGTAGCCTCAGGGATTCAAAGGACTCCTCAGTAGCCAATATTTAGATCTACCTTAGAAATAATGTCCTAACTCAAAGACACTCACCAGAACTCTAGGGGTTATCGGTACAGAATTTAAAAGTCTGCTTAATTCTCCAAGGGGTTCCTGAATCCTCCAAGGTACTACTGGTAACCTGCCTGGCAGAAACACAGATATTCTAAAAAGACACTTGGGTCTCTCGAGCAGACTACTGAAACAATGCCCACCCACCCCCCAATATGGGAATTTCCTTAGGAATCTCATTCTGGGAGGAGGAAAAGGTTCTAGTCAGAGTGGAAACTTGTCTCCTGGAAAGAGATTTCACACAGTCCTAACAGTCTGCCAGACCACTTTCTATGATGCAACTAAAGCCCAGACAATGATATCTGAGTCAGTGGTGATAAGGACCACACCTTAACCAGTACTATTTAGAAGTTCATATCCTTCATGTCTTTGGTCCTTTATTTAAACTCTAATTTCACTTCAAGACCATCAATCATCAAGATAGACTTGGGAGGTTCGCTTGATCTTTGTCCCTCTTCCCAATGTAACCACAACAAATAAATCTCCTTTATCTGCTTGCTACTATTAATTTGACTATTTACTGGCTAATAGAGAATGTATGGTTGAATCTGGCTTGGGGACAGTCTGTGAACCCAAGTACAATAAAATATTCTGAATTAAACTCTTTGGCTTCACTTTGATCCAAGAGCACCTCCCTCCAAACCAAATGGCTTCCATGTCTTTGAATCTGGTTGGCTCAAAAATGAGACTCTTAGGGGTTGCTTCGGAAAAGGTGGTGCTGTAGTTTGAGTATGAAGTGTTCCCCAGGCTTCCATGTTCAACACTTAGTCCTCAGCTGGTAGCAATGGAAACCTTAAGATCTACAGTATTACAAAATGAGTAGATCACTAGAAGCACGTACTTCATCCTACATTTTGCTCTGACCACTTCCTGCCTGTCTTTTTCTCCATCCAGTCTGCAACTAAGTAAGCTGCTGTGCTCTGCCAAGTATGCTTGGCCATTGAGTGGTGCCTCCCCTCAAGCTCACAGCAATGGCACCAACTGACCATGGACTGAGAACTCATACGAAAATCAATGTTCTCTCCCTTTGTTTCTGCTAGAAACTTTACCACATAAATGAAAACCTAAAGACATGAAGCTATACAAAGTAGATTATCATCTGTTTGATAAATGCTTTCACTTGAACTAAGGTTTATTCACACACCCCAAAGAAAAGAATTTAATTATAAGTAGTAAAATAGCTAGAATATTGTATTAAAATGTCATTAACTTGGTGAAAAGTAATTTCTTCTCAACCATAAATACCGTCTGCAGGACTAGAAAACAGTGTTAATAATATTAAATCTCATTCATAACTTAGTATTGTTTACATTCTCACAACTGTATATTTCATTAATATCAAAACCAATACCTTAAATGTTCTAGCCTTTAAAATAAATCCAATAGTACTTTGAAGTAATGTACTTAATATAATAGAAGTTATATTTATTTTTTTTCTACAAGACATTATACTACCAAATTATTAACACACATGGGCAAGAGTACTGATTCTCTGCAATACATTCAATTTCTCTCATTAAATTCATAGCAGTAGAGTCTTTTTCAGAAAGCACTATTGCTAATCAAAACATTAGAAAAAGCAGTATGCACAAATTAAATTAAATGCCCAAGTCACTTCAATCTATACTGTTGTAAGTAACGTTTTAACTGATTATTATGACAGACTGATCTTAGGTCTTATAAAGATATATATGTCTAAAAGTCAGTCTATATAAACTCCATGTGGTACCACAAACATAAACACCACACAGAAAGCCAGGCAAAGTCCACACACTAGAGTGTACCCTTGAATACTGAGAGCTAATAACTGGCATAGTGCAAAACTGTTAAATTCTGTATTATCTATCACACTTTAAAAGAATAAAATCTAAACAGCATTTAGAATCACAGCAAATTAGAAGTAGAACACTCTTTAGGGAGGCTACATAGCTACTGAGGAGTAAACCCAAAAAAGAGTTTTTTCTAAAGTTTTAACCTGTTCTTTTCCAGTCTGAGACATGCCATTGCTTCATGGGAGAGTCAAAACCAGATCTAGGACTCTTGATGTCCAGGGCTTAAACTAAATCAAGCTGTCTCACAACCTAAAACATACTAATATCATACGTAATTAGAAAATAGCTACTTGGTTCAAGAGTGCAGTCATTATCTCCTCAAGGACATTTTGAAAATATGATATTAAACAGAAAAAATGGAGTGAACAAACATTATTTGCGGAAATCTCTGAGTTCTACTATTAAACTCTCATCACAACTCTCTTCAAACAAATTTATGACAACAGATAAAGCTTTGAATCACTTAGTTCCTTCCTACTCTGAAAAAAGATGTGAGAAGCAAAACTGGTAATGACAGGCCATTAACCCTGACAAGTGTTTAGCAGGCTCCTCTGACATGAAGATTCAGACCAGTTCCTGGTTTACTGAGCCACATGAAACTTTTCAACTACAAGGTCAGACTACGATATCCTTCAACTTGGAGTCGGTGTCTAAGTTTAAAATAATCAAAATGTTCCTACTAGTGTCTGTTAAATTTAAAGGATGAGCATATTATAACTGTAGAAAATATTTACTGATAAAGAATTATCACAATGAAATGAGGTAATATGTGTGCAAACACCATGCAAATATGAAAGAACTATAATATTAATATATGGGAAACGCTATGTTTTGTAAAACGTCTAGAACTCTGTTGCTTGTGTGTTTAATATAAGCCAATCTAAGTGGTAAATCACTTTCTTTTAAAGTCAGAAGCAATGCAAGGATTCATACCACCATGAATTCATTTGATACTAACCTTCGGGTGGAGGAAGGCTCAATAAGACAAGGAAACTATGGACTTGTAGAGGTGCAGTGAAATTAACCCATGTACAAGTTAGACAAAAAAGGAACTTATTGTCAGGGCTGCACAGGATATACACAAAGAAAACTCAAAGGCATGTTGCTGAATATTACCTTATCAATAAAAAAGTTCCTTACAGACCTTTAAAGAACTCTCAACTTAATATGGAAAAATAAAAAACCCAGAATAGCTAAATCAATCCTGTGCAATAAAAAAACATTTGATGGTATCACCATTCCTGATTTCAAGCTATACTACTGAGCAATAGTAATAAAACATCATGATACCACTATAAAAACACACCCGGTGATCAATGGAATCGAATCGAAGATGCAGAAATAAACCCACACACCTACGGTCACTTAATTTTTGACAAAGAAGCTAAAACAATGGGAAAAGGAAAGCATCTTCAACAAATGGTGCTGGTCTAACTGGTTGTCAACATGTTGAAGAATCCAAATAGACCCATGTTTATCACCTTGCACAAAACTTAAGCCCAAGTGGACCAAAGACCTTAACATAAAACCATACACACTAAATCTAATAGGAGAGAAAGTGGGGGAAAGCCTCGAACTCATCGGCACAGGTGACAACTTCCTGAACAGAACACTAATAGCTCAGGCTCTAAGAACAATAATCAATAAATGGGACCTTATGAAACTGAAAAGCTTCTGTAAGACAAAGGACACTGTCACTAGAAAAAAATGGCAGATTGGGAAAAGATCTTCACCAACCTCACATCCAACAGAGGGCTAATATCCATAATTTGCAAAAAACTCAAGAAATTAACTACCAAGAAACTGAATAACCCAATCAAAAAATGGGGTACAGAGCTAAACAGAGAATTCACAAAAGAGGAATCTCAAATGGCTGAGAGACACTTGAAGAAATGCTCAACATCCTTAATCATCAGACAAATGCAACTCAGGAACACTCTGAGATTCCATCTCACTCTTGTTAGAATGCCTAAGATCAAAAAATTCAAAAGACAGCACACACTGGCGAGGTTGTGGAGAAAGAGGAACAGTCCTCCATTGCTGGTGGGAGTGAAAACTTGTACAACCACTATGGAAATGAGTCGGGCGAAATCTTAGAAAACTTGGAATATCTCTACCTCAAGACCCAACCATACCACTCCTGGCCATATATCCAAATGATTCCTCACCAATCTACAAGGACATCTCCTCAACTATGTTCATAGCAGCTTTATTTGTAATAGCTAGAAACTGGAAACAACCCAGATGTCCTTCAACTGAAGAATGGATTAAAAAACTGTGGTACAGTTACACAAGGGAATACTCAGTTATCAGAAACAAGGAAATCATGTAATTTGCAACCAAATGGATGGAACTAGAAAAGTTCATCATGAGTGAGCTAATGCAGACTCAGAAAGCTACACATGGCATATATTCACTTGTAACTGGATTTTAGCCATATAGTACAGGATAACCATCCTATAATCAACAGACCCAAAAGAACAGGAACATGGACTTGGTTACCTGTTAGTGGGACACTCCACCCTAGTGGAACTGCCATGTATGCCTCCTGTGCAAAAGGAAGCTCTTAGACCTCATGTGACTAATGAACTAAGGGGGGCTGATACATGGAGGCACCCCACATTGGAGGGATGGGATGAGTGGGAGAGGAGGTAGAGGGTGGGAGGTTGGGAGGGTGGAACAGGTAGGGTATGGAGGGAGGGTGTGGTAATGGAGATGTAACTTGAAGTGATAAATAAATGTTAAAAAAAACTAAAGCCGATAAATTATGCCCCATATCCTTTAGCTTACACAGAATAGTTTATATTAATAAGAGATTAGTTATAAAAGGACTGTGACTTCCATTGTATTAAAAAAAAAACAAATCAAGGTAAGCAACAAGCTCAGCAGGTAAGTACACTTATTGTAAGCAGCTTGCCAACCTGAGTTCGGTCCCTGGAACTCACATGGTGGAATAAGAGATTCAGCTCCTGAGAGTGGTCCCCTGACCTCCACATGTACACACATATCCTCCTGCAAACCCACACTCACAAGGTAAATAGATTAATTTTTAACAAGCAAGAAAAGTAGAGTAAGAAGCTTGAAAAGAATATTTAGTCCTATACTAGTCATACAAATACTGTATTTTATATATACACTATAATTATGCAAAACTACTTTAAATTATACCACCAACTAAGGTTTCTTGACAAGCTCAGATGACTAAATAACAACGAGTCAAGGTGCAGAAACAGGTCAGCCACAAACCAAGTGGTTCATGCAATAAGGGCTTTAGCAAATTTTAGATTCTACAATATGTATATAATTACAAAATACTGTAGAAATTATATGTATCTGCTAACCTATACCATTCTGTAAAATAATTTTATGTATATATAATAAGACTAAATTCAATAAAAATGTTTGTTTGATCCCTTGAATTTGATTTTGTTTTCCAAATATTAAAAAATTTAGTAAAATTTACATTACTCTTCAGTAAGTATCTTAGATCCATAAATTTTTTTAAACATTTTTCATTCAGAAAGAGCTTGACCACTGGTGATTATGTGGTAAAATACATGTAGTGTCTAACATGACTAGCTAATGTTTATGTATATAAGTGCATTATTGACTGTTCTGTAAAGGATCAGGTGGATTATGATCACAACAACAAAACAAAGGATACCAAGAATTTAGGAGTTCTCATCAGTGAACCTATATCTTTGTGTTCAACTATCTTTCATATATTTCTCTTTTAAATATTACATAATGAAGCAAATACTATTTTTACTACAATTAATCCAAATAGTAAGCCAGAACTGAAAGGATATAGAGCCATATGTTTTAGTCATATGAAAACAACTAGTATCAGCAGAGAAAAAGTGAGGGAAAAACCATTGACTGCCTGAAAATATACTAAGTGCCAGGGGGAAATGATACTCTACATATCACAAGCCAAATTCTTCTAAATCAACTTAGGAACTTTATAAAATTTGTTACACTTTTTATATGAACCAGAAGCTAATTCGCTTATAGAAATTTGAAACTGGTAAGAAAAACTGTCATAATTTCTTTTACTTTCCTATAAATATATAGTAAAAATGCTGTATTTTTGATAATTTTTAAACTAGGTAATTTTTTAATTGTACAAATTTAAAACTAAATTTTGTAGAGATTACTATGTAACACTCATATTTTAAATTATTTACATATTTCTGGTTCAAAAAGAAAGACTGATATAAAAATAGATTAATTTGTTTATTTATTTTATTGTTTTAATTCAGTGCTCAAGATCAATACCAGAGTCCTATTTGTGCTAGACAGGTACCCTTCCCCTGAACCATATATCCACAGCTCTCTTTCTGACTGTAGGTAATATTCTGAAATATTTTAGGAGAGGAACTGAGCTAGAGGAGAGAAGGGAAGGGGTAAGAGGAGGGACATGAGAAAGAGAAGCAGAGGAGGGAGACAGGGAAAGGAAAGGGTAGATGGAAAGGAAGGAAGGGAAAGGAACGAAGGAGAGGGACCACACAAAAGATGTAGAACTTGTCTGTACTCAACAAGCTGTCCACAACAATTCGCACGTTTGCCTAGCATCAAAAAGTTGAGACAATTCTCACATTATCTCATCTGAGAGGGCCTTCTGTTCTTTTCCTGCTAGCAGGTGAGCCACACTGGGATTGTGCTGCACCTCCTGCAAAACAGGAAGCAGGAAGGTCACCTTCCAGACTTAGTATAGAGGATCTGGTGGTATATGTGTAAGCAGAGAACACAGTGCAAACAAAACATGGAGATAGTAACAAAATACAAAAGTCTTATGATAGGTTCCTAAAAAACAGACCCAATAATCAAATTAGAAAAAGTGAGGGCAGAGAGTCTTACCTTGCAGATCTTATAGAGAGATTCCTGGCCATCTCCTCCAGTGTCTTTGAAGTAATCATGTGCAGGAAATGTACGATGAATATCTCGAGTAATAACACTCTCCTGGGCAGAGTCCTAAGAAGGGAAAAAAAAAGAGCTGATTATTCATACAAAATTTTTCTTTTTAATTATGTAAAACAACATATACATATAAAAATATACATCATATACATATATACCTATATATATTTAAGGGCATTAAAAAGTACACCTAAAAATCTAGCCTTTCAAAAAAAAAGTCATCAGGGAGAGACTGGAAGATGGCTCAGCAAGTAAAGGCACTTGCAACCAAATCTGATGACCTGAGTTTGAGCTCCAGGACCCACATGTTGGTAGGAGAGAACCAATTATTTCCAAGTCCTCTAAGCTTCACATGAATGCACATACCCACACATATGTGACCACACAAAATAATAATGTAGCAAAAAACTCTCTCCTTCTAACACAGCTTCACTACTTAGCTTCACGAAGATAGTGCCACCACTGATTATGTTCCTTCACATGCCTATCTAAGGGTGTGTGTGTGTGTGTGTGTGTGTGTGTGTGTGTGTGTGTGTGTGTG
>CAJQZJ010033923.1:0-44013 GCA_907164525.1 Lophiomys imhausi
AGGCAGATCTCTTTGAGGTTGAGGCTAGCCTGTTCTACAAGTTCCAGGACAGCCAAGACTACACAGAGAAACCCTGTCTCAGAACAACAACACATTCTACCATCTGAGTTCCATCCTCATCTCTAAAGGGTGAATCACTGTCACCCTTAGCTCATTTGGCTGCTCTAACTAAGCTGTTCCTCCCAGGACACTTATTGTAAAAGACAGAAGGTGGTGAGAACTTAGGTGGCAGCAGTTGTTGCTCCTGCACATGTCTGTGGCTGCTGGAAGTTGCCTAGCTGCTCTTTGGTGTTTGTGGCATTAGACCTGTTGTGTTTGGGAGGAGCCCTCTGATACAGCTGTGTCTAAGACAGAGCCTACCCTGGGAATTCCTGCCACCTTGTGGCTAAGAAAAGGCAAAGTTCGTAGCACACATATCAGAAATACATATCTATTTAAGCTTAAATCTTGTATTACTAAATAATGAGATAAAAGTTTGAAAGTTGTTAAAAAGAGAGGTTTCTGTTTAAGAAACTCTCTGTACAGAGAGAGATGCTTAAGTGTCTGGCTCTTCTCTTTCTTCCTCTCTCTCAGGGAAGCTGAGACAAAGTGTTCACATGCTGCTCACTGGAGGCAGTGTATATGAAAAAGAACCTATTAGAGTGTGTAAGCATTTTGATCTCACACACTCCTTTGCTTAGATTCTTATTTCTGTTTTTATTAGAAAACACAGCTCAGGCAATGGATGTAGCCCAGTTGCTAGAATGCTTGGGGTGTGAGTTGCAGCACTGTATAAATTGGTGTGGTGAACATACCTGTCATCCTAGAAGGTCATCCTTGGTACAAGGCAGGTGGAAAGCCAGTCTACAGGAGACCCTGTCTCAAACAGAAACAAAAAACCCAAAATTGTCAGTGCTTTGAATCCATCCTCCCAGATGCTTTGTAGTTCATGAAGTTACCATTGCAAGTGTTTGAAGTAACTTGGCTAATAGCTGTGAGCAGAAAAATCCCATTTAGACTTTACAGATTATGAAAGTAGATTTATTATCGGAGAGAAGTGCAGAAGACCAATGCAGTATTGTTGGTTCCAGGCTAGTCTGAGCCTGGAACCAACAAGACACTGTCTCAATAAAAACAAAACAAAGCCAGGCGTGTTGGTGCACACCTTTAATCCCAGAACTCGGGAGGCAGAGGCAGATGGATCTCTGTGAGTTCAAGGCCAGCCTGGTCTACAAAGTGAGTCGAGGACAGCCAGGGCTACACAGAGAAAGCCTGTTTGGGAAATGAAAGAGACAAGCAACAAGACAAACAAATTTATTTCATTCAGAGATGAGCACTGTTAAAATTTCTACCTTTGCAGTTTTTCCCTGTATGTTATGGCTTTCAAGGTTAGCTTTACTGCAACACTTTGTGGGTTTTTTTTCCTTCTTAAACTATGTTTACTTATTTATATACGTGCATGCATGCATGCATATCCTATAGTGTATGTGGGGAGGACAGAGGACAACTTCCAAGAGTCAGTTCCATCTTTTTACCCTCTGGGTCCTAGGTCCAGGTCTTGTATCATCAGCCTTGGCAACAACCTTTACAGGCTAGGCCATCTCACTGGCCCTCCACCTTGGTTTTTGGAGACATAGTCTCTTGCTGGGACACGGAACTTGCTGAGCCGGAGGGATCCACCTGTTTCTGCTTTTTCTGGGCCGTGATTGCAAATGTGTGCTACCGTCCCTGGCCCTTCCTGTGGGTGCTGGGGATCAAATGCAGGTCCCTGTGCTTCCGTGGTAGTAAGCACTTTACTGACCAGACCATGCCCTCGGTAGGGGCTTTGTTTTTCTTTTCGTAACACTGTAGTCATGAAGCCCGCTGTAGGTGTGTCATTGAGCTCTGTCCATAATTAAGATGCATCTGTGCAATGGTGTCTGGGATTTTAATAGTTTGTGCTCAATTAATTATCAACCTTGAATTATTGGTGTTCCTCCCTGTTTTCTGCAGCTGCTGCTGAGTGCCACAGCAGAAATAAAGACTTAGATGACCCATAAGATTAAGGCTGGAAGGTTTAGATCTGTGGCTTCATCAGCTGAGGTTTTTCTTGCCAGCGAGGACACTGTTGAGTACCAAGGCTCTGCAGAACCTCATGTGGCAAAGCTGACCAGCTCAGATCTCACCTCTTTCAGTGAGGCCATAGTTCTATTGGATGAGGCCCCTACTCGGTCCCCTTATTTATCCATATTCACGGCCCCCAAAGGTTCCATCTCCAAATACCATGAGTTTTGTTGGAAGCATGAAAACCGTATCATGGTACAATGAGAGAAGTGCATTCATGACCATTCAAAGGTGGTTAAACTTCATCTTGTTAGCACACACCTCAGATAGCAGTGACACGGGATGTAAGAAGGTGAGACTTTATGGGATGGTGGCATCTTTCTGTAGAAGAACTTGTATTTAGCGGGACAAGACACTGGGTTCAGTTGCTGGAGAGACACTGAGAGGCCTGTCAATTAGATCCTTAGTTTTCTGTGTGGAGCAGCGAATAGCAAACAGAAAGATAGTCTCCTATGTAGCATGGTGTTGTTTATTAGTCGAGCTGGATGAGAATGATAGTTACAAGCCATCCATATTCTTTGTCATTCAGATTGCTATGTGTGGGTAAGTTTAACTTTGGCTATCATTTGTTTATTCTTTTTCTCCCTCCTCTTGGTCCTCAGATTGAACTTCTCTTCTGTCCAGGCCTTTTGTGGTTATCCCAATAAACTTAATACAGTTAGTTATTATAAACCAGAAAAATACTCAAACACATTTTCTCTATTTTAAAGTTAAATGTGTTTGTTTATTATTGTCTCTGAACATGAGTACAGGCTGTGTCTGTGTGTGGGTACATGTGAGTCTACACATGTGTAGAAGTCAGGGGAAAAGTCCAGGGTCTGTGGTAGAAGTTAGGTCTATTTAATAAATTATTACACAGTTCAGCTTGGCATCTGGCAACACATAAAGCTTGGTGTCCCTTTAGCTGCTGAAAAGACAGCACAGTTGAGACCATAGTTCTAAGAACTGCCCTGTTGAAGAAACGTGGCTAAGAACTGCCTTGCTGAAGGCAGCGTGGCTAAGAGACTGGAAAAACTGCAAGAAGTCAGTTGGGGAAAAAAAAAAAAAGGAAGAAAACTGGACAAGCTGCAAGAGGACGCCAGTTGAAAAAAAAGAATAAACCAGTTGAAGGAAAAGAAGAAACCAGACAAGCTGCTAGAGGACGTCGGTTGAAGAAAGAACAGGACTAGGACAACTGGAGAGAGAGAGAGAGTGAGGCGAACACAGTTTGAAAGCCGTTTGAGCAGCCTTCAGTTTGGCAGTTGGAACAGAACTGACAATATTAGGCCCCATGGACACCAACCTTAAAAGGAACTGCCTGCTGGGACTGCCATAAATCAGGTTACCCTGCATGGACCCATGGTAAGAATATTAATATCATTTTAAGAATAAGTTAAAGTTATAAATATTAGTTAGGTATTAGGTGTTAGTAGATAAGTGTTTTATAGGTAGTAAAAAATATAAGACATGATTGAAAACAAAAAATATCCTGTTACAAGGGTCAATTCTGTCTTTCACCGAGGTCAAACCCAGGTCTTTGGTCTTGTGCCAGCAAGTCACAAACACCTTTCCCCCCCTGAGCCATCTCACGGGCTCTTCAGCATCTTCCAGATGATTTAGAATCGTAACAGAGCAACCTGAGTGCTCATGAAAAACAGGATCTAAGTAGTGCATTCAGTGGATAAGGTTCCTGAGTTCTGTTGGATGGTTATGACAGCTCTTTTCTCAGGTCTTACAGAAAGCATACTGAAAATACTACAACCTTTCCTCATGCACTGAGCAGACCACCACCACAGGGCAGAGCTGAATATCAACCTGTGTGCATAGGAGGGTTTCAGCAGTTGATTTAAAAATCTATAAACCGAGGAGGTTTAGCCATTGCAGCTCAGAGCTCCTGTACCGACCCCATTTGGAGCACTGTGGTCTGAGGGGAACTCAGCCTGTGTCAGTCACACACACACGGGGATGTGCATGGTGTAGGGGCTGTCTTCTACTGCCTGGAGTGGCCTGACTGCACTGGGTACCATAACTTTATGCTTTCTCACTTCTTCTCGGGAGAATCCCTTCCTCCTGAGGAATGCCATTTAAAGCCACGCAGTGAATACACAAATGTAGTCTCTGTCAAGCTGAGAGAGTTGTTTCTTGGGACACGTGCATCTTTGTTTAGGTTTTTCCAGAACACACAGAAGCATCTGCCCGCATGTACTTTCCCCTTTATCCCATGAAGAAGGACATCATATCTCTGTGTCAGTCCCTCACTCTTTCTGTAACATTCCTGGCTTCATTCCGTGGTAAGATTCTGCTAACTGCTGAAGCCAGCAGCGTCCAGTTTTATAATGAAGGGTAGACACTGAATGATCTCGTTTTTTATGTTTACAGAAGGATTTGCGATCCCTTCATGTAGTTGAGATTTTTGGAAGAATCTTTAATGATTTCTTCTGACCTGTAAACTTAAATCTTTAAAATTGTTGAAACTCCAATTTTGTAAACCTCTCCATTTTCTGCCTCCAGAAATATGCAATGTGTTTTATAGACCTTAATCTACATTTGCCTAAGAAGAAAGCAAAGGCAAGTGTGTGAGATTCTGTCACCAGGGCATTGGTGATAAGTCGTCTCAGTGCTTGTGTAGAGAATGCCCTCTGAAACAAAGTCATTTGGAGATACCCGACACAGTGTACTTGCAGAAAAGTCAGCCACAGGGGTCTCACATCACAACCACAACAGGACTTTAGAAGACGCTCACTCCCACGTGTCTGTGAACCATGCAAAGAGCTGATCCATTGCAGAGGTGCTGTATTTAGCAGTGTGGGGAGGTGATAGAACACCTTGTCCCGCTGTATTTTGGAACTGCAGATTTTGGACAAGTGTTCATTCGTGTGCTAGGAAATGTAGGGTCAGATAGAAGTGAGGGAAAGGCACAGGATTCTGTGTCCAAAGACACCAGGAGCCTTCGTTACTGCCTGTCTGGGCCTCCCATCCCATCTTCTCAGACCTGTGTGTAGCAAGGTGCTTTTATTATTTTTGTACTAGATTGTACGCTCTAATTTACTTTACTATATTCAATTCTGCTATTTCCCTTCCATCCCTTGTTTCTTCCAACCCCCAACACTGGAAAGAAAGAAGGTTAGAGGGAGAAGGGATGGAGTTCTCTTTAGGCTCCTTCCTGCTGATTAGGGTCTTGGGTTCTTTGGGGGCAATACCAGTCTCAGTAGAAGTCCAGCAAACCAGGGGACAGCAGCAGGAAGAACAAGCAGCAGTTTGGGGAGCACCAGCAGCCGGGAGAGCAGCAACCTCTTTTTTCTTTGTAGCCCCTTTTCTCCTCTTTGTAGCCCCTTTTCTCTTCTTTGTAGAGCCCCTTTTTCTCTTCTTTGTAGAACCCCTTCTCCTATTTCTTTGTAGAGTCCCCTTTTCTCTTCTTTATAGAGCCCCCTCTCTCCTACTTCTTTGTAGAGCTTCCTTCTCCTTGGGGGCTTTTGCTTTTTATTCCTCTCTCCATTGTCCTCAGAGTTAAACTTGGTCAGCTGGCTAAGCCACGCCCCTGCTAGCTTATGTGACAGTTAATACTTTACAACTGTATCTTAAGCAGCCTCGTACCTGGGATTAAACCAAAGCATTCTCATAATTGGTTATTTTAATAAATTCATACCACACCTGTATGGTGCCAAGACCACCTTGTATCCTTCTCTGTTCATCTAAGAACTGAAAAGTAGATGTTCAAGTAAGGAAATGATCTGAGAAGCCAGAAATGACCACATCGAGCCAATGGAGAGAGTGTTCGATGCTTTTATCTTAACCTGCATGAGCTGAGCTTGGTGTCCGCTCAAATAGAATCTGAACGAGAACTTGAGGTGCCCAGGAAAAGTGGGAGAGCCCCCCCCATTCATTTTGCTGTGTTCTGGGGAGTTAGGAAGTTGTGTGTTACCAGCACAAGTATATGAATGCTTGAAACCTTGGCTCTGTATGTTGCACCATTCTGCAGTACATTCAGTATATACTGTAGTTTCTCCATCTAAAGTACGTAAGGTGGACTGTAATGGGATAGAAATCAGAGCAGCCCTGAGGGGGTACAGTGTGTGGACTCACATGTACATACACAGACTTTTAAAAGGCAGAATTAATCTGTATTCATGGTATGAGAAAGTGAGGAATTACTTGAGCAGGGCCTTGACAGGGTTCCTGGGGTACCAGATGTCCCAGTTCTTGCTCTGAAGGGATTGCAGGATGACTCGGCAGGTAAAGGTCCTTGCCTCTTGACACTGCAGCCTTACAACCTGCATTTGAATGTTGGAACCCACACAGAGATGGAAGGAGAAGATTGACTCCTTAAGAGTCCTCCTCTGACCTTCCCATATGCTCTGCATACCACCAATAATAAATTTAATTTTAGAACCCACTGAGATGTGTACCATCCCATATATATGTTGCAATAAAGTTTAAAATGTGGACAAAGGCTTAATTTATCACCAAGCAGATGCAAAGAGCAATAGATGGATGAATAGAAAAATAGCTTCCCTCCTTTTTTTCCTTCCGGAGATCAGATCAAAACCCCACCCAAGAGGAGGGAACTCCTGTTACTTCCTGGGCTTGGCTCATTGTGAAATGTTACCAAGTATACAACCAGGGTCCTGTAGTTGTTACAGATATTTGTTCACTGTTTCTTCAGGCCAATTGGGTGGCATTTGGGATACTTACTTTGGAGCTGCAGGCTCCTTCCCTTGGGATATTTCTAAGCTATTATTAACTTCTTGATTTAATGGAATCAAGAATTTAACGTGATTTTTGTTTCTGTTTCTTGCTGGTAGGTGGAAATTGTGTGCCTTTGGAACCTGTTGGTCTACACCTCTAGGTGTAGACTTCAAAGAAGAGTGTGGGTGGTGGTAGGAGTTGCCCTATTCACCAGCTTTGGGACTAATAGTTCCTAACGGAGAGGAGCTGGATGCTGCTGTGTACAAGTTACTGTGTCATTGCTTCCCTTCCCAACCTCTGTCTCTTGTGAATTTTCAGAGCCTTAGACAAACTGAATGGATTCCAGTTAGAGAACTTCACCTTGAAGGTCGCCTACATCCCTGATGAAACTGCCGCCCAGCAGAACCCCTCCACTCAGCTGCGAGGGCGCCGGGGGCCCGGTCAGCGGGGCTCATCCAGGCAGGCATCTCCAGGATCAGTGTCCAAGCAGAAACCCTGTGACCTGCCTCTGCGCCTGCTGGTTCCTACCCAGTTTGTTGGAGCCATTATAGGAAAGGAAGGTGCCACCATTCGGAACATCACCAAGCAGACCCAGTCTAAGTGAGTATGTGGGAGTTCATGGCCATCCTGTCTTTCCCTTTGTTTTTAGTGTCAGGGTGTGATATGCAGGAACTTGCTGTCCTTCTGAGCAGAGTTGGGAGCTCTCCTTACAATACTTGGGAATGTGGCAGGGGGAAGCCTTGTTATGCATGGTTGGTTGAATAAAACCTCAAAGGAAACCTCATTTTCTCACATGAATGGAAAACAAATGGCACTTGATGACACTGAGATGGGAAAGGCCCGAGCAGACTACAGGGCAGTGTGTAGGTCACTTCTGCCTCCTGTCCCCCTGCTAGGCTCAGTGCCCCTCCCGTTCTATCTTGGCATCAGTGTACAGATGGCATTTTAGCCTGGGTTCCCCTCAGTGAAGAATAATAGTACATCCGACAAGTGTGTCGGTACCCACCTGTCTGAGGAGGTGGAGACAGGAAGATCAGGGTTTCCTGGACATCCTTAGCTACATAGTGAGTTTGAAGATAGCTGGAGCTACATGGAACAAAACAAGAAGGGCTGGCACGACAAGTCAGCACATGAAAGCACTTACCATGCAGACAGACTACCACCACCAGAATTCCATCCCTGATTCCTATGCTGAAAGGGGAAAGCAGGCTCCTGAAAGTTGGCCTTTGACTTTTTAAAAGATGTTAACACACACACACCTGCTGTAGTAGCCTAAAAGAGGGTATTAGATCTCCTAGAACTAGAATTAGAGGTCATGTGAACTTAATGGTGTGGATGCTGGAAACTGAACTCAGGTCCTCTGCAAAAGCAGCAAGCACTCTTAACTGCTGAGCCATCTCTCTGGCCCCTTCTGAGACCTCTTTACATGTGGGCTTAGCCATGCACACACCCATGCTCATACACATCAGACACATGCACAATGAGTAAAATTTTAAAAAACAAAAAAAGATTTCATCCTCTCTTCTAAATTTGTCCTGTGATTAAGCCTGAAGTTAGAATGGCTTTTCCTCAAGGATGTTTGATAATGTTACTTGGCAGGCTTTAGGGGATTGGAAAATCCTGATCAAACATCAGAGGTCACTTTGCTGCTGTCAGGCGGGAACTCCTGTTATTTATTATCACCACAATCACCACAGCCCCAGTGTGTAGGGCCACTCATTGCCACATGTGCCAGGTACTGTACACGGACTGTGCTTGAAACCCATTGTCTAACCCAAAGGTCCCATCGCAGACTGCAAGCTCCATTGCACCACAGGTTACTTGTTTACCCTGTAAGCCATGCTGTAATGCAGTCTGGATATTTTGATTCAAAGAAGCTTGCTGATAATCTTTCCCTCTACTCCCATGTCTGTAGAATGCTACATGACAGATACATTGCTGGCCCTATTCAGTCATGCTCCCTGAAGAATTGAAGAATTCACTAGGAAGGAGTTAATGGGAGAAGAGGGCGTATGCAAACAGCATCTTTCTGCAGCTTGACCCAGCTACAGAAATGACTAGATGATTTTACTTTTTAAATTTAGTAAGAATAAGGGTTTTATGTGATTAGAGAAATTGAGCATGGTCTTTTTCTGAAAATATCATTGTGGTGTTGTGTGTACTTCCTGCCTGCGTGTTCCATGGGCCTCAGAGAGGCCTCTATATTCATCACAGGCACCTTACTTGCAGCTAACTGGGAGACTCTTTTCATGTGTAACGTAAAAGAATTGTATCTAGTGATGGTTGCATGTTTACCCAGCCCTGCTGGACAGTCTATTCTGCTCACCCTGCTTTGAAGCAAGAGACACTGAGCATCTGGTACCTGTGTGCAAAATCAATGATTCCAAACTCATAATTACCCTTATCTAGGTAAGGGCTTCTTACATTTACTTGTGACCCCTTTTTTACCTATGAAAATTGTACATATTCTTCTGAACATGGCCTTTAGGGTTCAAATCAAGCATTTGCTGATAATAAATCCTTTAAAATGTATTTTAAAATAATTATTTGATATTCATGTAATTTTACCATTGATTAAAGATGAAAACTGATTTGCATAGTAATGAGATAGATGGCTTGTTTGTTGCCACATAAAGAATTAAATCTTGGCCAAGTAGTTGACACTCAGGACGTGGAGCATGTTCAAGTTTTCACAGCAGCTCGATGCTTTGATTTTGTGCTGAGCGCTCTGACTCACATAAATATGGAGTATGAAATGGCACAAGTATATTTAGGCCCTTCTGTAAATTGTTGGAAATTCTGTCTGAATCCCAAGTCATTTAATGATTTTTTTTAATGAAACTGAGATCAGTAACTCAAACACCAATTCTTAAAATCAAATATTCCTACACAGTACAATCCAAAGATATGCCAGTTTGATGTGTGTTGAGGAATGATGGTAGGAAAATGTTAAAAGTCTTTGTTTTTCTCAATTTAAACCATTGTGTTTCTCTAAGAAGAGAAAACTTTGAGTGTATAGTAAAAACACGGGTTCTTCACATAATCTTGAATCTGAGGTGTCAAAAGCAGTGTTCCTTGGTATAAGGGCATATCCACTGTGGTGCAAAGTGTACATGTTGTTTGTTCAGAACCAAGGCCCCGGTAAAGTCACACGATCCATGTCCAAGTTCTTCCAGAAACACGTTAGATTCATTCCACTTGATTTGGAAATGAATTTTGGTCACCTCATGCTCAGAAACCTTTTCTACTGCAGAAATTTTCATAGCCCTCACATTGAGTAATGGCTCCCATATGCGGTTGTGACCCATAGTTTAAGAAGCGAGGACGTGCATCAGTCTACCTAGCTTTCATCTGAAAGTTCCATTCCTTACCTTTGGGAAGTTAGTGCATGGTGGCTCTTCAGCAGCTGTAGTTCTTTTCCAGACTGCTAATGAGATCTGTCAGATAATGGAGCTGTGGCTTAAGCTGAACTGTTTAAGGTAGGCAGGCAGATGGGGCACACACAGAAGGGAGTGTTTTTTTGTCCTATTGATGACTCAGTTGTAGAGCTCTGCTAGTGGAGTTAATTAATTCTTGCCGTTGTAACTAATCATTACCAGAACCCCATGAACAGTTCTTGAATAGTCCCAGGGGAGGGTGCTGATCACCGAGCAGCACTTCCTTCTTAGAATCAGTTTTATAGCTCTCAGCTCAGTAAAAGGGTGGAAATACACCAAAGGAGGGGCTGTGACCACATTAGTGGAAGACCACATGGCTGGCTGTGACCACATTAGTGGGAGACCACATGGCTGGCGGTGACCACGTTAGTGGGAGACCACATGGCTGGGGGTGACCACGTTAGTGGAAGACCACATGGCTGGCGGTGACCACGTTAGTGGGAGACCACATGGCTGGCGGTGACCACATTAGTGGGAGACCACATGGCTGGCTGTGACCACGTTAGTGGGAGACCACATGGCTGGTGGTGACCAGGTTTTAAAACTGGTTGGAAAGATGGTTTCTGGGATTGGAGCCATTATCTAGACATACTTTTATGTTTTAGATGTTCGTAGTTCTTACTTGTTTCATTTCTTTATTACCTTAAGTTACAGGTTTTAATTCTGGGGAACACTCTAATAAAGTGAAATGCAAACCTTAGTTTTATTGGCTTGTTGAAGTGGCTGTTCTCAGAGCAGTGAGTCCTTAAGAGGTGAAGAAACTCAAGACCACCCAGCAGTTGCTTAGATGTCCCTAAAACACATACTTAGAAGTAGTTAGTATTCTTACAACATCGAACTTAATTCATGGCTAATTAAAAATCCACAAAGGCACAAACTTTTAAAAGGAGGAATTAGGTTCTTGTCCCCGAGAGGCATTAGGTTTTGGGGTGTTGTATCTTCATACAGGACTTGCATCTGTTGTAACTGTACAAAATAACACATGGTATATATTGCATATTTTTATTTAACACCAAGGATTACTTACTAAAATGTAGCTGCAGATATTCCTTAATGGTACTTGGCTCCTTGCATCCAGTGTCCTGGGCGCCATCTCTTGCATCACCCAAGGGAAACCAGCTGTGTGATACATACAGGCAATTATCTAACCATCTCATTCTAGTGAGAAGAGTAATAATTCCAGATTTTTTTTTTCTCTTAGTAGAAATAGTACTACAATGAACATTACCACACCCGTGGTTTCTGACCAGAGATGATTCTATGCGTGAACATTTGCCAGTTTCTGGGGTGTCGCGTCCCCCTCGACCAGCAAGGATGACGTAACTCGCAAAAGCTCTTCTTCAGCAGTTTATTTAGGTCCCTTGAAAACAGTCTTTCGAATGCCCGGGCAGACCCAACTCACAGGCTAAATACTATATGAACAGCCAATCAAGTAAAGCCACGTGGTGCTATCTTAGAGGCCCACGTATGCGGAAGCAAGCCAGATCAGCGGTCTTAGCCAAATATGGACTTGTTTACCACCGAGAGCGCTCACCATCGGGCTGGTGGAAGGCGGAAACCGGTGCCATCTTTAGGGCGCGGCACGTCGCAGCTCTCTATAGTTTCTTTTTTTTTATTTTTTTTAAAGTTGGTAGAAGTCCCTGGAAAGGCTTCGTAATCCCCATATCTGGGGATCTTACGGTGGGCCTGAGCCTGTAGGAGGGCGATGCTCAAACTCTTACCCGTCTCTGGGTCAGCCTCCCCACTCGGGGCTGTCCTGTCTTAGGTGGCCGAGACTTACCCGTCAACTCTGTCATTGACTTGCCAGACCCTAATACCCGTGGAACAAATACCTCAGTGGGCAGGGACTATGGTCAGTGAAGATTTAAGGCTTCATGGCAGCGAGCCATGCCTGAGGGGACTGGCCCGCCTCAATGGCGACAAGGGCCTGTATAATCATGGCTGTATTACGCTTTTGTGTGGCTCTCATCTTGTAGATGCACCATAGGCAAACCAGAGAGGCTAGTATCATCAGTATCGCCAAAGAGCCTACGCCCGCCCACTCCTTAAGATGATCCATAGCCGGCTGTATCCAGGAAGTCAAACCATTAGCCAGACTCAGATACATCCGAGTGGAGTTGATGTGGACGATGGTTGTTCTCAGTTCTCTCATCAAATTTTTAAATTCAGCCGACCAATCCTGTAAGAGGAACTTTGACAATTGTTTAGACAGATTAGCAGCCTTTGTAAAATTTTGATACTGTACGGAAGTAACACACAAACCTTGCATTTTTCACTCACATCCCAATTGTGCTAGTTGCCAAAGAGAATCAATCTGTTTTTGTATTAAATCTATGTGTTGATTAACTATCATAAGGCCTCCTTTGAGATGAGAATTCATAGAGGTCTGGGTATCCAATGCCTGTGTTACAGTGGCTGAGATGTTATTCAGGGCATTGGCAGTCTGTATAGAACTAGACAAGGCAATAGCTGAGGCAGTAGCTCCCACAGCAGCAACAATAGCTGCAGTGATGCCAAAATCTCTTTTAAACCTGAATAGCATCATGGTATTAGGAGCCTCTACAGGAACTGGTACATATTGAGGCATTTTAGTCACCACAGCCACAGGAAAGGCTGTGGCATTTTAGCATAGGGCATAAAAACATGTGCCCGGAGTGCATACTAATTTTTCTTCACCCAAGGATGCACTCCCATTACTTACAATCCACAGAAAAGGAGGCCAGAGACATACTGGCGAGGCTGAAAAGGTCTTATTATGGTAAGAATGAAACGAAGAATTCCAAGTACCAGAGCCACTACCGCTAGAAAAATACAATTTGGTAGCGGACCCTAGGGAAAAATTACCTCTTTGATAAATTTCTCCCCCAAGCATAATGACAGGTCCCAAGTCCATGCAACTTCCATTTACCCCACACAAAAGCCACAAATCAAAAGGATTGGTGGCAGTCTGCTGAGGATCCCTAGTAGATATATCAAGCATTCCTGTACAAGATTTATTCACTATATTATTAATCATGGGGCTAAAGGAAAAATAATCTTGTTGAACCCAAACTGCTCTGCGCCCCTGACATCCAGTCCAGGGAAAAGGTCCTTCCTCTCCTGTGGATCCTCTACAAAAAGGTGCCCAGTGTGGCTGTCTGGGGGGGGTCCCGGTAAGAGACTCGTGTGGGCCACCATCCTTCAAGGCGAGAACTGTTGTCCGAAAACAAACCACTACCCCTACCCCCAAATCTCAGTTGTGGTAAAAAATCTGTTGACTGCTGAGACAATTTAATGCATTCTGTATCATCTGACCTATTGAAGCTCATTAAAAAGCACAGACTACCCTTTAAGCTGACATTTCTATTACCCTCTATAGGGCTTTTCTGATCATCAAAGGGAAGGTAGGGTAAGCCTAAGCTTCTATTACTTCTAAATAAGCGGGGAAACACAGTTGTATCATGTCTGACCGGCATTGGCTTTGGGAATATCGACAGGATCCCCCATCTCGGCTCGGTCATTTTTGACATACTCACTGCTACTATCACCAGGATCCTTAGGAAGGTCTTCATGACGAATCTTCCTCACAAGGCGTTCAAGCACCCACACTGGATCTTGTTGATCCTGAGCAAAAACACAAACAGACCCTCTCACCCATGTTAGCACAGGGTCAGGCCCTCGCCAAGAGCCTGTCAAAATATCCTTCCACTTCACCATGCCTTTAGGTGGACCATGAGAATCCTGATGTCTGTCCGCTGCTGAGCGGCCTTGAGCATCCAAATTGAAAAAGTTTAAAGTAAATAAGGCTAAAGACATTCTCTCCTTGGGGGTACAGCCTTGGCCTATTTTTTTTGTTTGTTTTTGTAAATATTTTTTTAAGGTGCGATGAGTACGCTTTATAATTTTTTGTTTTTGAGGATTGTATGGTAATCCGTGATTAAGTTGGACCTTTATCTGGTTGTAGAAGGAGACAAAGGACTGAGTCGTATAGGCTGGTTTATTGTTTGTTTTTAGTTGTTGTGGTTTTTTTTATGTAGTCTAGGCTTTTAAGCAATGTCCTATGACATTGCGAGTCTTTTTTTTACTCATAGGTGTAGTATGTATGATACCTGAGCAGGTATCTATAGATACATGAATATATTTTAAGGTTTTAAATTTTGAAATGTGGGTAACGTTTATTTGTCAGATTTTGAGTGGCATCAACCCTCTAGGGTTTACTCCCACATTGGGAGGATGATGATGAATCATACATTGAGGACAGTTCAAAATCACTTGTCTAGCATCTGTTCTAGACAAATGGAATCTTTGTTGTAGAGTTTTTGTATTTATATGAAATAATTGGTGAAACTGTCTGGCTTGGTCCAGGAATGAGCTCTAAAAAATGTATTTTATCCTAGTTTATTGATAAATTTTATTATTACCCTTACTTAATGGTCTAGGTAATCTTGTATGTGTGTTAATATGTTGAATATAAAGATATCTTTTTTTTGTCAGATTAAAACTTGTAACTATTGTAATAATGTACATACAGTACTACTATTTTTAATAGGACCTGTCAATTTTAATATTTTTACTGTATTGACCACATAGACTGAATTTGAAATTAAATTGAATGTAAATTGACATCTTTTAAATACCTTAATTACTATTTTTAACTCTACTATTTGGGGGGAGCCCGGTTGAAATTGACATAACATGGGCTCTTGTTTTTTTATCAAATAGGCTCCGTAGCCTGTCTTTGAGTCACCCTTGAAGTGGTATTACTGAAGTAACCTTAGGGAATATCACTGGGTGTTCCTTAAAAAATGATAGCAATGGATGTTTAGGATAATGGTTATCAATCACTCTTTTAAAGCTACATTGTAATATTGTCCAGTCATCTATAGTGTCACATAAAATCTTAATTTGATGACTGGAATAAGGCACTATTATATTTGTAGGAGTAACTCCAAAAGATTGTAAGCATTGTTGGATACCATTTAAGGCTAAAGCAGCAAGTGTAGTGGGATAATGTTTTATGGATTTTTTTGGAGAAATCTTTGAATAAGTCCATAATAATGGTCCGTCCTGTCATAGCAATCCTGTAGGTTGACCATAGGTGGCAAATATGTACAATGTAATGGGCTGTCCTTTTTGTCATCTTTTTAGGAAGGCATTTTGTAACCTTTTTTTTATTTTACATAAAACTTTTTTTTTGTTTTGTTAATTGTCTAGGAGAATTAAGTGTTGAATCACCTTTTAAAATATCATATAGGGGTTTTATTTTATAATTTGGTAGTTTTAAATAGTCTCTTACCCAATTGATATTTCCTAACAACCTTTGAAAATCATTTAGAGTTTTTAAATTATCTTTTTTTATCTTAATCTTTTGAGGTATTATCTTTTTAGGTTTAACCTTTGTTCCTAAATAATCAACTATATTTTTTTTTGAACCTTATCAGGAGCAATAAATAACCTTTTTTTTTTAATAATTGAACTAATTTTTTATAGGCCCGATCTAACATTTGTTTAGTCTTAGTTGTCAGTAAGATATCATCCATATAATGAACACATCTCAAATCTGGAAAATTTTTTTTTAAGGGAGCAATGGCTTCTCTCATATACAGTTGGCACATAGTGGGGCTGTTTGTCATGTCCTGGGGTAATACTACCCATTTAAACCTCTGATCAGGTTCCTCATGGTTACAAGATGGAACAGTAAATGTAAATCTCTTATTATCTTTGGCACACAAAGGGATGGAGAAAAAACAATCCCTTATATCTATAACTATTATGGGCCATGAGGCTGGCAAAGATGATAAAAGCGGCAAGCCGCGTTGTACTGGGCCCATAATCTGTATTTGTTGATTTATGGCATGTAGGTCATGTAATAATCTCTATTTTTTAGATTTTTTTTTAACGACAAAAATAGGTGTATTTTAGGGAGATACAGATGGTTTTATATGTTTTAAAGACATCTGTTCATCCACCAAATCTTTGGCTGTATTTAATTTTACAGAGGAAAGTGGCCACTGAGGAACCCATACTGGGTCCTCTGTCTTTTAAGTTATGGGAATGCCCTCCTCAGTGGCCCCTAGGAAAAACCCAGGCCCTGTTTCTTTTGTCTTTGTTGTATAGATATGGGACTTTTTCGCCCCTGTAAATATTTTTTTATTTCAAAGCCTGGAGCATATCCCATATCTTGTATCATATGTTGGGCTGAATCAGAATAGTCATTACTCAATTTAAATCCCATATCCTTTAAAAGGTCTCTTCCCCAAAGGGAGATAGGGAGCTCAAGTACATATGGCTGTATTTTTCCTGAGCTGTTTTCTTGGTCCTGTCACTTTAATAATCTTGCACTCATATCTGGAGTCTTAGCATAACCCAGGCCTTGAAGTGTTTGAGAAGAGGCTTGTACGGGCCAACCTGAAGGCCAGTCTTTTTTTGTTATGATACTCCTATCAGCCCCAGTATCCAAAAGGCCCAAGATCTTTTTACCATCAACTTTTAACTCCAAGACAGGGCATTGGTCCAAATCCAAGGAGAGAAAAGTCAGATCCGTGCCCGTGGACCCAAAACCATCTTTTTTTTCTCTCTATCCTTTGTTGCATAGCGGTCATGTAAGCTCGGCAACATGATCAACTGAGCAATTCTATCTCCAGGAGAGATAGCCGTTATACCACGGGGGGAGGCTACCATGATCTTAACCACTCCTGTATAATCTGGATCTATAACTCCAGGATGGACAATAAGTCCTCTCAAGGCTGATGATGACCTCCCCAACAACAAACCAACTGTACCAGGTTCAAGGGGTCCTTTAAAATCTGTTTCAATTAACTGGACCCCCATTTGGGGCGTTAATACGAGTCTGGTGGTGGAGCAGAGGTCCAATCCTGCTGAGCCTGTAGTGGCTCTCCGCGGTCTCTCGGATGGCGGAGGGTTGGCCATCTCTCTTGATTCTGTTCTTTGTCTTGATTCTCCACCGTCCCATATATTTGTGGGCCCTGAGGTCGTGGGCCCCGCTGTCCGTTTTTTGGACGAGCGCCACCATACCCTTGAGTTAAAGGCTGGCCATGGATGTCTACCACTGAACGGCATTCATTAGCCCAATGGTTCCCTTTTTTACATTTTGGGCATAACCCCGGCCGCCTGGGGCGTTGTATACTTTTTGTACTTTTTGTACTCCTTCCCCTGGGGCACTGTCTTTTAAAGTGTCCCATCTTGTCACACTTAAAACAAACTCCTGAACTTCCTTTACCATTTTTGGCCAACTGTATTACTGCGGCAGCGAGACCAGCATTAGTTAACGGTCCTCCAAGTTCTCTACACATTTTCATCTAGGCTTCTAGGCCTTTATTCTTATAAGGGGTGATAGCGGCTCTACATTTTTTAGTACATTGTTCATAGACCAACTGTTTTATTAGTGGCAAAGCAGCATCCGGGTCACCAAAAATCTTTCCTGTCGCTTCCACCAATCGTGCCACAAAGTCTGAAAAGGGCTCCATGGGACCCTGTAGAATCTTAGTTAAGTTCCCACTCACCTCCCCTTTATTAGGAAGAGATCTCCAAGCATTGATAGCTATCTTGTTTATTTGTTCATAAACCTGAATAGGATATCCTATCTGCTGGTTGGCAAATCTCCCCTGCCCAAGCAGCATATCTCTATCCCAGGCTGGATTTCCATCTATCTGATTAATGGCTGTTTGCTCAGTGGCATACTCAATCAAGAAAGCTTTCCAGTCTAAGTATTGCCTTGGACTTAAGCAGGCGCGGACCAGGCCACTCCAATCACTCGGAGTCATACAATGTTTGTTTAATGTTTCTACTTGAGCCAATGTAAAAGAAGCGGTAATGCCATAGGTACGAACCGACTCTGCAAGAGATTTTACCACCTTAAAATCAAGCGGTTCCTCGTACCTGTTCCCTTGTGGGTCTTGGTATACCAGATAGGCAAACTGTAATTCTGTTTTTACTTGTGTCCACATCCCCGGGCAGAAAGATCTCCCTACTTTCAGAGACTGAACAGGCTGATCTATCTGAATGGCTTCTGGATATGGAGGGGGAGTTGAAGGCGCCGCGGCAACGGCTTTACTTACACCGACCGTCGCCAACGTGGCTGAAGGCGCCGCGGCAACGGTTTTACTTACACCGACTGTCGCCAACATGTCTTTTTCTTTTACCCTTTTTTTTTTCCCTTTTTCTAATAGCAGTCCTCTCCAACTGTTTTATTAGAGTGTGTAGCTCCCCTTCAGAATCCGTGCCCTCTGAGTCCTCAAAATCTCTAAAATCTCTAAAATCTTTAAGATCGGGATAGAGAGGGACCTTTGTTTTGCTTCCCTTTTCACTGTTTGTCTGTTCAGATCTTTCCCCTTGCAGCAGTTCCAAGGCTGATTCTCCCTCCTTGATTGCGTTAAAGCATCTCTGATCTTCTAAACAACTCCTCACCATCTTCTAAATCGGTCTTACTCCATGCTTCAGAGTCCCTTGCTCCCAAGCAAAATCCAAGTCCCTGCTTAATTTATCCCAGCAGGATACCGTAAGATTCCCGGACACCGCAAACCACGGAGCCACGGAATTGCATTCATTCAAAAATCTCTCTAGGGTAGACTTCTTAATTTTCAAATTCCTAGCTAAAAGTAGCTCCTGAAGAGCCAGAAAAATTGGATGTGACTCAGACAATCCCATGATTAAAAATTTACTTTCGGTTCGCAGCTTCCCCGCGAAACTATACCCTTTGTTCGCAATCTCCGCGAAACTTTACCGTTTGTTCACTATCTCCGCGAAACTTTACCTTGTGTTCGCTATTTCCGTGAAACTTTACCTTTTGTTCGCTATCTCCGCGAAACTTTACCTTTTGTTCGCTATCTCCGCGAAACTTTACCTTGTGTTCGCTATTTCCGTGAAACTTTATTGTCCCAATTTATCCCAGGAACTTACCAGCGCGCTGCCCCTGACTGCAGGAGTTCTGAGTCTTTTTTGGTTCCCCGTACGGGCCACCACTTGTCGCGTCCCCCTCGACCAGCAAGGATGACGCAACTCGCAAAAGCTCTTCTCCAGCAGTTTATTCAGGTCCCTTGAAAACAGTCTTCCGAATGCCCGGGCGGACCCAACCCACAGGCTAAATACTATATGAACAGCCAATCAAGTAAAGCCACGTGGTGCTATCTTAGAGGCCCACGTATGTGGAAGCAAGCCAGATCAGCGGTCTTAGCCAAATATGGACTTGTTTACCACCGAGAGCGCTCACCATCGGGCTGGTGGAAGGCGGAAACCGGCGCCATCTTTAGGGCGCGGCACGTCGCAGCTCTCTACACTGGGGATGCTTTTGATTGTCACACTTGAGGAAGGGTGCTACTGTCATCCAGTAGGCAGAGTCCACAGCTGCTGCTAGATCCACAGAAAGAATGAACTTGGCCTAAAGGTCATGAGTGCTGAGGGTGAGAAGTATGGCTTGCTCAGCCCACTCACTGAATTGTTGGGACAAACATGGGAGCAGCCTGTGAGATGGCTCAGCATGTGAGCCGAGAAACCTGAGTTTGTCCCCCAAAATCATGTAAAAGTCCGGTTGCAGTGGTCACATCAGTAACCCCAGCATGGCTCCTGGGAGATCGGAGGTGGAGACAGGAGCCTCTCCAGAAAACTTCAGGCTATGCAACCTGGAGTACAAAGCATGGCAAAGAGAAGAGGAACCTTGCCTCGGTGGAGTGGAATGAGGGATTGAACATTCTCTCATCTCCATACTTGCATTGTGTGTCCATACTCACAAACATAATAATAATCCACAGCAATAATAATAATTTTTTTTCTTGAGACAGGGTTTCTCTTTATAGCCCTGAATGTCCTGGACTTGCTCTGTAGACCAGGCTCTCCTTGAACTCAGAGATCCAACTGCCTCTGCTTTCTGAGTGCTGGGATTAAAGCCGTGCATCCCCATGCCCAGCTAATAATATATTTTTTCCAAGGTTTATTATTATGTATATAGTGTTCTGTCTGCAAGTATGCCTGCAGGCTAGAAGAGGGCACCAGATCTCACTATAGATGTATTAATTGGCATATATATAATTATTAGCTGGTTTAAACATCAGTCTGATTTATTGGCAGTGGTTAGTTTGGTTTTGGTTTTGGCTTTTCAAGACAGAGTTTCCCTGATTAGCCCTATCTCTGGCTGTTCTGGAACTCTCTCTGTAAACCAGGCTGTCCTTGAATTCAGAGATTTTCCCAGAGGTATTAAAAGTATGGACTACCACCACCTGCCTTTGCTTTTTTATTTTTTTTAAACCGTTTAAACACCTCTTTAGTTCCATTCCCATCACGATTTGCTGTTGACTTTATCTATCAATGAGGAAGAACCTTGTAAACAAAATGCTAGATTAGTAAAGTGCGCCATAGGGTGACTGGTGAATGTTCTTTATTTAACAAGGGAACCTGGCTTTGGGGGTCTCACTCTGGCCCTCTTGACATGCACAGTTCTCTGCATCTCAGGCTCTTGACATTACATGATTGCTGTGAGCATATAGGAGGAAGCTTTAAGCACACACAGCTTAGGCAGAATGAAAAGATAGCCATGCTTGGGGCTGGAGAGATGGCTCAGCGGTCAAGAGCACTGGCTGCTCTTCCAAAGGACCCGGGTTCAAATCCCAGCACCCACATGGCAGTTCACAGCTGTTAGTAATTGCTGGGCGTGGTTGCACCCGCCTTTAATCCTAGCACATGGGAGGCAGAGGCAGATGGATCTCTGTGAGTTCGAGGCCAACCTGATCTACAGAGTGAGTCCAGGACAGCCAGGGCCACACAGAGAAACCCTGTTGGTGGGGGGTGGCGAGGTAGGGAGGAAGTTACCCATGCTTGGTTGGATTGAAAAAAAGAGAGCATTCCTGTGGGCTGAGGCTGAAGTTCAGTGCTTGCTTGGTGCCTTAAGTACATGTCTCTTTGCTGCAACAAGAGACCGACAAAAACAAGTTAAGGCAGGAAAGTCTTATATTGGCTCATGGTTCTAGGGAAGACAGCCCATTGTTGTAGTGACAGTGGCTAGAGCAGGAGGCATCTTGTCACGTTACATCTATAGTCAGGTAGCAGAGAAAGATGAAGGCTCTGCTTTGAGCTTGCTCTCTCCTTTTTATACAATTCAGGATCCCAAGACTACAATATGGTACTGCTCCCATCTAGGGGATGCCTTCTCCAATCTATAAACTCTCAGACATGCCTAGAGATTTGGCTCCAGAGTGACTTTAAACCCCATCAAGATGACAGTCGAGATTACCCACCATAACGAGAAGCAGGCACAAAGCATCCCAGGTTTACATGAGCTGAGCATGGTGGGGAATTCCTGTGGTCTTAGAACTCTGAAGGCAGAGGCCGGAGAAGTGGAAGTCAAGGTCCTTCCCCACTTTATATCGAGTTTAAGACCAGCCTGGATATGTGGGACCTTACCTTGTCTTAAAGCATTTCCCCTTTCCCCTAAAATCTGCAATGTACTGGTGTTGATAACTGATCACAAACTTCTGCTTTTAATAAAGTGAGTCTTCCCTGGTTCCCCCAGAAGTCCTGGGGCTAGCACTTGGCTGTTGAAGACAACTTGTGTGAATATGCACTGACTCTTGCTTTCCTCTTCTCGTGCCTGTGTCAGAATTGATGTCCATCGTAAGGAGAACACAGGGGCCGCCGAGAAGTCCATTACTATCCTCTCAACCCCTGAAGGCACCTCTGCGGCTTGTAAGTCTATTCTGGAGATTATGCATAAGGAAGCGCAAGATATAAAATTGTGAGTAACGAGGTCTAGCTTCCAAAAGGGAGGGTTCTCTGCTTTGTGTAGACTTTTCTGAGATGGTTCTTGGGAATTGCTAACCAGCCGAGGGAAATGCTGTCCTGATGAGCTAGTGTTTGTCACTGTTGACTTGGTGTGAAACATTGTTTTTGATCCCGAGATAACTCCATTTCCATGCATACTTGGATATGGAAAAGCAGCAGTAATGCGGAGAAGTGTAGCTGGGGGACACAGCCAACTGAGAGCCAAGAAGTCATTTGGGATTTACCCCGATAGGCCCCAGCCTTTCCTGGCAGGCCTTGGATATTCTGTTTCTGTCTATACCCAGCCCTCCCATGTACAATGGGGCACGGAGGTGTGAAAGCCCCTAATCCTATGCTGAGGGCAGCTGGAGATTGATCTGGGTGATGCAGTCTGCAACTGGGTGTCTCTGCCACAGGGAGGTTAGGTGGACTCTGTGCCACTTTGATTCATTGAGCACAGAGCCCAGGGCAAGGCTCAGGGAGGTTGCCCAGGATCTCATCACCTTTATTTACTTTGTAAAGGCCACTGTGAGTACATTTCAGTGGTAGGTGTTTTGTGTGAGTTTAATAAGTTTTTTAGTATAGAGAAAGTAAAGAGAAAGCCCATTATCAATGAAGCCCCCCTGTGACATTTTAAAAGAGTTATATGTAACATGGAAATTCAGAAAGGGGGACTGGGGAAGAGCCCAGTGGATAAGGCTCCTGCCAAGCAAGCTTGTGGACCTGAACTTGGGTCCCTAGACCTGTGTCAAAGCTGGGTGTGCTGGTGGTGCTTGAGTGTCTCTAGCTTTGGGAGGGTAGAGATAGCAGATCCTGGGTCTCTGGCCAGCCAGTCTAGCAAATCATCTAGCTCCGGGTTCAGTAAGAGAGCCTGTCGCAAAAGATGAGGTGGTGAGTGGCACATGGACTTCTGGTCAGTACATGTGAGCTCATGGGTGAGTATACCAACATACATGTGTATGCACACTCACACACCACTTAGACACAGAAAAAAGGAAGGAAAGCAAGGCTCCCCAGAGGCACAGAAAAGCTCCATTTCTGCTTATATGACCCCTGCCTGCGACTTCAGTGCTTGTTTAATCAGCACGTGTGTGTTTTCAGGGTCATCCTAGGTTTGCACTTTTTGTCTGCTTTGACTAAAAGAATCCGAGTGTTGATATTCCCTGATGTGAATAAGAGAACTGTTTTAAAGATGAATTCCTAGTAAATACCTGCTATTCTTTACTCACCACCTGCTTGAGTTGCTGGAATGTAGGTTAATTGCCAACCCATTTTAAACTGCAGGCAGTGTAGCAGTTCTCGTTCAGTAGTTAGGGAGTAAATGTTTAATGAAATAATTTTTTTTAATCTAGTGTTTTACTTTTTATCCAGTGTTTTACTTTCCCTGACTTTATGACCATTTTTCTGCTTACAGCACAGAGGAAATCCCCTTGAAGATTTTAGCTCATAATAATTTTGTAGGCCGTCTCATTGGTAAAGAAGGAAGAAACCTTAAAAAAATCGAGCAAGACACGGACACTAAAATCACAATATCTCCGTAAGTGCCATCTTGTTTGTGAATTTGGGGACTTTCAGATCCTGTTTTTAAGCCGGGTCTTTTGTACATGGTTCCCTGCTTACAGCTGTGTCTGCTCTCCTGTCAGGCTGAGAATCTGCCATCTATGCCTGCCTTCTTTCTTTCTTCCTTTCTTTTCTTTTCTTTTCCTTCCTTCCTTCTTTTTTTTTTTTTTCTTTTTTTGAGACAGGGTTTCTCTGTGTAGTTAGTCCTGGCTGTCCTGGACTCACTTTGTAGACCAGGCCTTTGTAGCCTTGAACTCACAGAGAGGCCTGCTTCTGCCTCCCCAGTGCTGGGATTAAAGGTGTGGGTCAGCACCACTGGCAACCTCCCCTGTTTCTAACCATCTTGAAAGTATGGTGTGTTCTCACAGTGGCAGCTTCATACTCAACATTCATATTCTCTAGTCAGAGGCTTCATGGTATTATTTGGCATGTACTTCCCAAGATGCAATTATAACCTAATTTATTTGCCTTTGCTGTATTACATATTGTTCCACCATTTGACAGACAATAGTCAACATGTACTTCATGGCTCATTTCTGTGGGTCAGGAACCCAGAGGAGCTCAGGGCATCAGTATGGGGCCTGTCCACGGGACTGCTCTTAAACAGAGTGGACGAGCAAGTGAGAGAAGGTGCTGGCTTAGGATGAAATCTCAGAATTCATAACTAACTGCCCCTCCATGTGGCCTGCAAAGGGAACATGTGTGTAGGGACCGCACAAGGGGACATGTGCGTAGGGACTGCAGTTCTTTCCGTGGGGAGTGTTAATTTTAGAGGTGCACTGTCACACCTTGGGTATGATACTGTAAGAATAAGGAAGAGGTTTTATTTTTCTGGAGTGACACCCTTGGTTATCATCATAGGACCCCAGAAGCTGCTAAATGACTGATGAGCTGAAAATGAATGAGAAAATCATAATACAAAATGCTTGACAGGCTTGAGAGTAGAGGTTTGAGTTCTACACTACATAGTCTATCTATTATAGAACTCATATCTTCATTATGTGATTTACATTTTAAACACAAATGAGGAAAAGGAATAATATCCCATCCATCTGGCAAGGTTCGTCTCCACCATGTTCCTAGCAGTGAAAATGGGTGTTTAACTCTGAGGACATAAGGGATAGTCACACACACACATACGCGCACACACACCACCGTTTGAGTCCAGGTGCACAGTCCCCTTCCTCTGTGGTAAATGTTGCTTTTCCTCCCAAGGTTGATGACTACTGCAGGCTTAGGTGTGCCCAGGCGCACTTCCTCATGGCCTTTGAAGCTTTACCAGGACCTGGGCCAAGCACAAATGTCTTAGTGTTGTTGTCTGTTTAGGAGTGTAAGTGGGGTTAGTTAACATGGACCATTTAAAAAATTAGTCAGGATGGCTTATCGATGCTGCTTCCTTTAGCCTACTCTAACCTACATTCTGAAAATACTGGAGAAAACTAAGGTCAGTCCCACAAATGCTGATTTGCCTTTGGGGAGTACTCTCTTGCTTATTTCAGAAAATGCGGTTCCACATGATAGCTGCTTCTGCCTAGAATTGGCCAGTAAAGACTAGGAGCCTCCTGGCACTGTACAGCCTTTGATCATTCTTCCTCAGCTCACTGTCAGAGGTCAAGAAGTAAGCCGTGTTTAAAACAGGGACATAGTGAAACCACGCACCCAGCCATTGCCATTGAAGGCATGGGAGGATAGTCGTTGCAAGTCTTTGGTGCAGGATTGCCCAGTTTCTCATGATGCCACGTGGGGCCGAATGACCATCACCTGTCTTCCTCCTGTCATTCTTGTTCTCTCTGCTCTTCTGCTCACAGATTGCAGGAGCTGACGCTGTATAATCCAGAGCGCACCATTACAGTTAAAGGCAATGTTGAGACATGCGCCAAGGCTGAGGAGGAAATAATGAAGAAAATCAGGGAGTCTTACGAAAATGATATTGCTTCCATGAACGTGAGTTCTCATGAGGGGGTGTCATTGTTCTCATGGAGAGTTAAAAGATGTCTCTCACTGCTCAATATGAACCTCTTCACTTGCGCCAGCATGAGAAGTCCCTTACACTAGTTGTCAGTATCATACTAGGTTCCCTGGGGTAACACAGAAGCCTAGGCATTGGGCTTAGCTGCTCTGATTACTAACAAATTAGATAGCTTCTGAGAGAAGCCAATACCTGCCTACCAAAGGTTTTACCTCCTTTCCTGTGATAATTTGTGGACCCCTCAAATAGGAAGGACATGAACATTAGAGGCAAGTGAGTTAGGTTTGATTCCCCACCAACTGTTTGTGAGCAGCAGCTTTCTTCTCTGTGTCAGATGGCTGCTGTCTCCTTTTATGTGCTTCTTAAGATTACATCAAGTATCATGCATGTAAAAGTCACTATTAGAAACACAGGCTTAAGAGCCAGGCAGTGTGGAGCAAGCCCAGCAACTTGGAAGGCTGAGGAGGGTGGATTGCAAGGTCAAGGCTACCCGGAGGATTTAGAAGGTGCATGCCGTGAACATAATACAAGTTAGGGGCTGTGAGTGCAGCTTCTGTGCTAGACGACTTGCCTAGCATGCCTCAGCTCCTACACTGCAGAGACACAGGTTTGAATATTACTATGTCACCCATATAAACCTGAGAGACTGAGAAGTTCATACGGCAAATGTGGTGAAGGCTATGAAAACAAATTCCTGCCATTGTTTAGTGGATTGAATGGTGCTGACAATAGAAGATTTCAGAAGTCCACCTTTAAGAAGGTGCTCGTTGTGGTCCTGTAATCCCAGCACTGGTGGTGGTGGGGGGGGGGTGGCAGAGGCAGGTGGATGTCTGTGAGTTTGAGGCCAGCCTGGTCTACAAAGTGAGGCCAGGACAGCCAGGGCTTGGTATACAAAGAAACCCTGTCTCCAAAAAAAAAAAAAACAAAAAACAAAACAAAAAGAAGAAGGTGCTCTTTAAATAAGAGGAGAATGATTTAACAAACTTCAGTTGGGCCTGTCATATGAACCAGTAACTCGAGAATAGGACAGTATTTTTTTCTGTGAGAAGAGCCTGGAATGTTGGTCATTTTTTTCCATACAATGGCCTGCCTATCTTTATGTAATTGATGTTTATCTAAATGTTTCCACAGCTGACTGAAAATTAATACACCCTCACTGGCCTTGTTAACAGTGTCAGATACACTCTAGTTCAATTCTAGTCTCCACCTTCTTCAATTCTTGTAAAATAGGCTCCTAACCAGTGTTTAGGAGCACTTGCTGCTCTTCCAGAGTTCCTGGACTTGATTCCTAGCACCCACATGGCAGTTGACAGCCATCTGTAATTCCAACTCCAGGGGATCTGACACCTTCTTCTGGCCTCTGTGCGCACTGCACTTACATGGTTCTCAGATGTATGAGCAACCAAAACACCCACACACATATATTTAAAAAAATTTTTTTTTAACAGAAGCAATGTTCCCTTCATGATTCCTGTATCCTCCCGAAAGGTGTGATACTGGGTTTCAGTGTGAAGATGGACCTGAGTTTTGAAAGATCCAGCTAGAGGGCAAGGAATGATGATCTCTTCACATAGCTTGTTCTGTGTGCCTGGTGTGATTTCAGAAAGCGCATGTCACTGATTTACTTTTCAGTCACTGATTTACTTTTCATCTAGCACAAGACTTAGAGGCTGTGTTTGTAGATGACCCCCCAGTGTGCGGAGCACCATCCTGTCTCTGCTCTGAGCAGGTGGAGAGGGAAAGACCATGCTGCCCTTGCTTGCCCGTGAGACTCCCCAGTGCAGATGAGAATCAAAGCAGGGCAAACCAGACCTCAAATGGAACAGTGCTGAGAGTTATGAACAGTCCCTACAAATGCTGTGGGAACACCTACTGTGTTAAAACTAGAGTCTTAGTGTGGTGTTTTGTTTTTTTTCTTTATTAGACAAAAGGTTATAATATGAATATTGTCATTTATAAATGGTCATTCTCTTGATTCTTTTGATGGAAAATTAAAAGTCCTTTTTACCATTGCAGCTTCAGGCACATTTAATCCCTGGATTAAATCTGAATGCCTTGGGTCTGTTCCCACCCACTTCAGGGATGCCACCTCCAACCTCAGGACCCCCTTCAACCATGACTCCTCCCTACCCACAATTTGAGGTAAGTGCTCTATCCCTCGCCACCAGACTTCAGTGCCACAGTAGTGCTAGTCAGAGCTGAGTGGTAAAATGTTTGTGCTAAACACTGTGCCATGTGATCTGTCACCTACGTGGAGCTTGCGTGTGCTTTATAGCACTTGTCAATAGAAACTTTTTATATGACCTCACAATAATAAGCATGAGTTGTTTTGATGTTTTTGGAATGGTAGAGTTATGCATATGTGTCATTTTTATTTAAAAAATAGTTTCAGTGGATTTATTTTGTTGTTTTGTCTTTTGGTGCAATACTGGGGGATCAAAGTTGATCATTTTAGAGTGTTGAAGCAAAGAGGGTTTTAGGAGACTTCCATGCTGGGCACAGTGTACACACTTGTAAGTCCAGAACTTCCTTTTCCATCCCTGAACCTATTATGCTGATAGTTTAGTGAGCCTCTCACTCTGCTCTACATTTCTGCTCTTATGTGAGGAAGCCAGCAGACTTCCTGATGTAAAAAAAGTCTCTGCTTCGGTCCCTGCCTCTAGGTCTCTGCCGAGAATCTTGTATCTTTCTCTGCAACCCACCTACTATATCTAGTTGTTTGGGGGTGGAAATTGTGTAACAAATCAGAAGACAGCTTTCACAGTGGTAACTAAATAAACAGCTACAGTGGTAGTAGCATGCACCTGTATTCTCAGCCACTTGAGGGGAGGGGGCTAAAGAGGACTGGCCAGGCGTAGTGCCACATGCCTTTAATCCCAGCACAGAAGCAGGAAGATCTCTGTGAATTAGAGGTCAGCCTGGTCTACCAACCAAATCTAGGACAGCCAAGGCTATTACACAGAGAAACCCTGTCTCAAAAAACAAAAAGGAGGAGGAGGAGGAAGAAGAAGAGGATTGCTAGAGCTGATAAGTTCAACAGCACCACGGACAACCTAGAGAGCCTGTGTCTCCAAAACAGGGTACACAGAACAGATTCATTCATTATATATCATCTGAAGCCTTCATCTCAGATACAGGCACTGTGAAGTAGCTGGCAGGTTTGAGCCCTGATGGCAGTCTTGGAAAGAAAGTTGGAGTCACCTCAGGTCTGGTCTGGTTCTGATTTTGTGCCACTGAAGGTCAGGCTCCTCATTGCCCTGGGTCTGTTTTCACAATGAAAGACTTGATCTGAGCAGAGTGACACTTGTAATCTCAGCCTCCAGTGACTGGGGCAGAAGAATTGCTGTGAGTTCTAGGTCATTTGGTGGGTATAGGCAAGCCTGGGCTACAGTGTAAGACCTCAGCTTGAAAGCAAATATGGAGGATAGAGAGCTATGTTGGATGAATGATTCTGCATTTCTTTCATCTACAGAATTGAGTAATGTGTATATTGGTATAGGGTGAAGGTGAAGGGCCTAAGATAAGAGATCCAAGAGTGCATATAAATTAGTAATGTGCTTGTTAGGTTGTTTTGTTTTTGTTTTTTGTCAGCTGACACAAGCTAGGGTCCTCTGTGGGCACTCTCTGATTAATGATTACTGTGGTGGGGCCCACTGTGAATCCTGTCTCCCACCCTGGGCATATATTAAAAAACAAACAAACAAAAAATAAAAACAAAAGAACAACAACAAAGACGCAGACTGAGCAAGCCATGGGGAGCAAGATCGTAAACAGTGTGTTCCTCCATGGCCTCTGGGGCTCCTGCCTTGAGTTTCTGCCCGGAAGTTCCTTCCTGATAGACACACTGTGATCAGATGTGTAAGCCAAGTAAGTCTTTGACCTCTTGGTGTGCTTTTTAGTCACGGTGTTTGTTACAGCAGTAGAGAGCAAGCTAGGACAGTTTCAATTCTCGTATGCCTGATAGTTTATTACAAATGGATGCATTCACGCTAGATTTGAGTTTACAGCAGATGCTTCCTCTGACATTTACTTATTACAGTTGGTGTAACAGAATATTTTTATTTATAAACACTTATATTAATACTTAAGAAACACCTATAAAATACCCAAATCCTATAACTTAAAACCTATAATCTAAAATCTTTAATCTACCTAAGAACACTCTAATACACATCTAAAAACACTTAAGTAACCCTATTTAAATTTCTTAAAAGGATATTCTTAGCGTAGGTCTGTGTAGGGTGACTTGGTTTACGACAGTCCCATCAGGTAGTATCTTTTAAGCTTAAAGTCCATTGGGCCTTACTTTGCCAGTCCACAGGGCCAATTTATTTCAACCACCAAATTGTGGCCGGTTTATAAAGTCAATCTGTTCCAACCGCCAAACTGAGGCCCACTTTTTGAGCACAGTCTCCTTGGCCCAGGCAAACCTCGTGGCCGAAAGCCTCTCCAAGCGGCTTTTGCCTCATTCACTTTTTGGCGCTCTGGGGCCCCAAGACAGACGCTTTTAAGGAATTCTCTCTCAGTAGGTTTTATGCCATGCCTTGGGCTATAGCAGCCTAAATTCTGTTAATGGTGTACCTTGCTATGCACTCCAGTGTGACTTCTCGGTCAGTGAGGGAGGAGGAAGAGAGTGGCTATGCAGAGGTTTCTGGTTCATATATCACATTATCTCAAGATCCTTGGCAGTCTTGAGGGTCCACAAGATTTCTCATGATGTCCAGCAGTCCTGTTGCTTCTCCCAGCAACTGATGTCATCTGTATGGCTTGCACAGTTGCTTAGCCACATCCCTACAACAGGGCATATTGTCCAGCCACAACAGCTTTGTCCATTTCAGTAGATTAAAGGAACGTCAAGCTCCTCCTTATGTGCTAATCTGAACTGCCTACCAGTTCACTAAACAGGCCTAACTTCAACTACAGTATGGCAAAGTAACTGTCCACTGCCCTGAACCAGCTCTCTGGGCAGATCATTTATCTCTGTTCTGTTGCTCAGGCTCGTGGTTTGTAAATTGAGACATTGTAAATGAAAGCATGTCTTTAACTCTTGTTCGTTTGTTTGTTCAGTCTCTATAGAGCAACCTCTCATTACAGTTGGTAAACAAATAGGACAGTCTCACCATCTATCTTGTACACTTATTTGGATACTTAGAGCAAAAAGTCCTGAAGTGAATTGCTAGGTGATTACTTTTTAAATATAGAAATAAGGAGGCTGGAGACATGGCTAGGTAGTTACAGGCACTGGCTGCTCTTCCAGAAGACCCAAGTTTGGTTCCCAGTACTCACATGGTGTTTCACAACCATTCATAATTCCAGTTCCAGGGGATCTGATACTCTCTTCTGATCTCCATAGTTACCAGGCACTCCTAATAGTGCACATCCATCCAGGTGAACACACTGATACACATAAAGTAAAATAAAACAAAAGTTTAAATCTCCTAGAATTTAGAAATAAAAGATCATAACAGCCCTCTAGATTTATTCATTTTTCTGATTTAATACTGTAGCTTTAAACATCATATATCTGGGTGTATAGACCAATGGTATATAAACCAATGCTTTAGGCATAGTAGGATAATATTAATAGTTTTCATTCTTGTCTTAGTTAGGGTTTTATTGATGTGAAGAGATACATGACCAAAGCAACTCTTATTAAAACAAAAACATTTAATTGGGGCTGGCTTACAATTCTGGGTGTTTATTCCATTATCATCATGGCTGGAATCATGATAGCATGCAGACAGATATGGAGCTGGAAAAGAGCTGAGAGTTCAAGATCTTGATCCTCAGGCAACAGAAAGAGACTGCACACTGGGCAGAACTTGATCATATGAGACCTCAAAGCCCGCCTCCACAGTGACGCACTTCCTCCATTATTAGGGTACTATGGGCCTATGGGGGCCATTTTATTCAAACCACCGCAATTCTGAAGCCCATTTTCAGTATATAGAGTAAAAACTCATCAGTGTTCTACGAAGTACATGAGCAACTGAGATGTGTTTGGTCCCTGTGGGAACAAGTCCTTCCTTTGCCTGGCCTAAGCCACATTAAATCCTAAATGTGGCTTACACAATTAGATTTGTTTCAAGAGTAAGAGGGAAATGTTCACTTATTCTGCTAAATGTGAGCGAAGAGTAAGTGCACAGTTGATCACAGAACAGAGACCTTTGCTTCTTCTGAGCTATTTGTACTCAGTCAGATTAGGAGAGGGATGAGGTCTCAGAGGTGGAGTACCTAGAAAGTGCTCAAGTAAGTTAGGTATTATGCAGGGCAAGAGCTGAGGACACCCCAGGTCCTGCTGGAAGGACGGGCAGGGTGGGGACAAATGTGGACACCTCAGCTGCTTATGTTCTTTGTAGGATGTTGGTGAGCTTCTACTCTGGTGCTTCCATGAGATGGCGTCCTCAGTGTATGTGGACATTTCCATAAATTGTAGGAGATACCTACTGAAATGTTTTTTTTTTTTGTTTGTTTGTTTGTTTTTCGAGACAGGGTTTCTCTGTGTAACAGCCCTGGCTGTCCTGGACTTGCTTTGTAGACCAGGCTGGCCTCGAACTCACAGAGATCCGCCTGCCTCTGCCTCCCGAGTGCTGGGACTAAAGGCGTGCGCCACCACCGCCCGGCTTTACCTACTGAAATGTTAATAATGAAAGAACAAAAGCTGCTCTGTGGTCTGGCCAGCCTGTTTGTGGAGTCTTTCTGTGGCGCTGGTGCTGGCTAACATGAGAGACTTCTGTAGCATGAGCCAGCAACTTCACCTTTCCCCTAAGAGTGTCAGGAATGAGCCACCCACCTAAGCAGCACAAAGGAGGTATATTACTTCCTTTCTACCTTTTTTCTCCAAAATGGGAAGAAAAAACAAAAACAAAAAACCTTTTCTTTTGTGGGTTACAAATGTGTTCTTAAAATTACCTTTTTCTAGGTAGGTGTGGTGACACCCCTTTAATGCCACCACCACTTAGGAAACAGAGGCAGATGGGTCTCTGACTTCAAGGCCAGTCTAGTCTACATAGTGTGTTCCAAGACAGCCAGAGCTACATACAGACCCTATCTTAAAAAAAAAAAAAAGCAGAGTTTAAACTACATAAAAACATATGTGATTTATTTACTTATTTTTCTTAAAGCATTTCCTTTCCCCGATGGAATCGTAAGGTAGTTTAAGGGGTGTACTTAGATTGAGAGAGAGCAGCTAGAACTAACACAGGCGAACCCAAGGCCACAAACACTGGCTGTGGAAAAGGAGAGTGGCTTAGTGTTTGCTTTGACTATCCTGTTGGAGATGTCTTTAAGAAACATTGGTTTTAGGGGGCTGGAGAGATGGTTCAGTGGATAAGGGACTGTCCGCCACTCTTTCAAAGGCCCCAGGTTCCATTCCCAGGTCATGACTGCCTGCAACTCCTGTTCCACATACAGTCCACAGACATACATATAGGCAAACACACATACACATAAAATAATAATAATAATAAAGCAACATTGGTCTTATCAGTTCTGTTGAAGTCAGCAGAAAATCTAAGCTGGGTCTCAGGGTGAGGGTCATCTTTCCTTTTTGTGTTCCCTTAATTTTTCCAGTCTTCCTTTCTATACTTACCTCATGGCGGTGCCTTTCTCATTCATTCATTGCAGTCTTCTGTGGAGTTCAGCATTAGTATCTCCCTGCCTGAGGAGAAACTAGTTTTTCTGTAGTTCCATTATAATTACCTTAGGTCTGCTGATTAGAATCCCAGGGAAGGGCCCTCACAGCTCTGTTTAGAGAGTTTCCCAGGTGACTTGAGCTGCAGCAGCTGTCCTGTTGTAACCAGGTGGAGACCTGTGCCCCACTTTCAAGAATCAAATCTCAGTGGGAGAGGGCAGAGCTTGCAAATCCCGCATTGTAAACGTTGAAGGAGGCTTCTTGCTGCCCACTCATTGTCAAGAACTGTTCCACGAGAATGTTTATTAGGCAGGAGAGGGGATGGCGTTGGTGATAGAAAGAATATTTTCTTTTCATACCAGTGCATTTGAGAAAAGATTTGAGGACAGCATAAACACCTTCACTGATGTGTTCTTGTTCTTTGTTTTATTTTAGAGAATAATTTAAAAGCCAACAATGACAAAAATACCCTTACCCTTTTTTCTTTCAAGACCTGTCATTCAAACTCTAGGCTTCCATGAAACCAAAAATGTCTGTGGGATGCTGCCATGTGTCTCTTCTCACTCTTTTCTGAATCTACTTTGGTATTCTGTGTAGATCGAGATTGTGCTTGCCTGTGTGTTTTTCCTCCTTCATGAGAAGAGTTCAAGGGTAGACAGTCCAAGGCTGGTGGTGAGCCTACTGTACCTTCTAGGACTGGTACTCCATCTGTTTAACACCATTCTCCGGCCCATTGGTTTTTAGTCCAGCTAGCAAACAAACAAACAATGTCAATGCCTGTAAGGGCAGTGTCTGAACCATGTGTTGAGTATTTAACCCTTGATAGACACCGTATTAGCTGGAAAATAACACCCAACTTTGTCTAGCTGCAAGGGAAGCTGGGAAACAGTCTCTCTAGGGGCAGCAGCATGTCCATTAATCATAGATAGGAAAATAGATGTTGGAGCAGCTATTCATGTCAGTCTAGGTGGACTTACCTTTTTGCCTCTTAAAGGAAACTCCAGAGCCTAGAGGAAGAAAGCCAGCCTGTGAGTTCTTTCAGAGAGAAAGGGAGACTCTTAAATTCTAGGGGAGGAAGTTTCATATTTCAGTCTTGACACCTATGGGTTATTTTTATTGACACGCAGAGCATAAACATGTGTTCTGAGAATTATCTTGTGTCAGTGGATACCACTTAAAATAAATTCCTCTTTCATGTAGTTATCTGTGATTCTCAGTCTTATTTCTAAATCCAAATCACTGATATGTTAAGTCCTCAGCCCTGGTTTGAATTAACCCACAATTGACCACTGCTGACAGTACTTATTGAGGAGACAGAGAGCTCCTTTGTACAGCTTTTCTATTATCTTATTGTTCTCATGTATTCTTCTAGATCATATCAGTAAAGTGTCTACAGAAAAATCATAGTACATGTAGGGTTCTGAAGGATCAGTGGCATTAGGTACCCACCAGGGTCTTGAAGGCTCAAGTAGTGTTGTAACTTATTTGTATCTGCTTGGTGGACACTAACTTTGTGAAGTACATTTTTAATTTAAATTTAAAAAAAATTATTTTATGTATAGATGAATGTTTGACCTGCATACTGGCAATACACGTTGCAATGCCTGAGAAGGCTAGAAGAGGGCATTGGATCCCCTGGAACTGAAGTTACAAAAGATTGAGGCAGCATATGGATCTGGGAATTGAATCCAGGTCCTCTGGAAAGGTAGCTGGTGCTAAGCCATCTCTCCAACCCTGAAAATATAATTTTTAAGGGCAATGGTTAAATTTATCAAAGGCTTACCAGTTTCTTTACCTTTGTGTTTGCTTGTTTGTTTGTTTGTTTGTTTGTTTGTTTTGAGATAAGGTCTCATATAACCCAGGCTGGCCTCACTATGTAGCCAAGGATGATCCTGAACTTCTGGGCTCCAGCTTCTTCCTCTGAAGGGCTAGGATCACAGGTGTGCACTACTGTGCTTACTTTGTGCTGTATGGGGACTAGATTCAGAGTTGTACACATGCTAAGCAGGCTTCTGCCAACTGAGCTACATCCCCAACCCTCAGCATTTTCTTGTCTGTTCCTTTTGTTTTTATCTTGTTGAAGAATGTAGTATTGTGGGTCTCTGACATCATTATTAAAAACTTGGTCTGAGTGAAGGGTACCCAGGTATTTACTCTAAGAATGGGAAAGGTACCCCTGTGCCACATTGAGGTGACAATACTTGTGATGAGCTTTCTGTTCCTGGCTAGGGAGGTAGCTCAGTGGTAGAGTTCTTTACTGTACAAAGCTCTGGGTTTGATTGATGCTCAGCCTCAAAAGAAAAAGATCTTGCTATTAGCAACTATCTTAGAGAATTCAGATTACGTATTTAAGTCACCTTAATCTTTGATGCCCTATGGGGTAAGAGTGAATCTCTCCTCTTATTCTAAATGCATATTGCTCACTAAGAAGAGGAGTTTGAGTATGCACACACATGTATTTGTTGTGAGTGTGCACATGTGCTTGTGGGTTGCACATGCATCATCGTGTAGGCCAGAGATTGATTCTGTGCATCGTCCACTATTGCTCTCTGCCTTATTTTTTCCTATTGACTTTTTGTGTGTGTTGTGAGTCTGTGTATGGTATGTATTTTTGTTTCTTTATATGACGTGTGGGTGCACATGCAGGCATGCACATGTGCATAGCGTGTACATGCACCACAGCTCACATGTGGAAGTTGGTATGTTTAACTTCCACCTTGTTTGAAACAGCTGCGTGCCTGAGATCCTCATGGTTATGACGGGCACTTTGAGGCACAGAGCCATCTCTCTAGCCTTCACCTTATTTTTTTGAATAAAGTTCTTCCACCAAATCTGGTACTCATTGGTTTGGCTCAGCTGTCAGCCAGTGAGCTTCAGGGATTCCCGTGTCTAGATGCATGCCTGGCTTTCCTATAAGTGCTGGGATGCACACTCAGGATTTTAAATTTACTGACTAACACATCTTCCTGTCCCCGAGAAGCACATTTTGGTGTGTAAACCACTTCCTGCTCCCCAACCAACTCCACCGCCATCAAGACTTTTAGAATTGTGTGTCTTTATGCAGATTTACTCATTTCTGCTTTGTAACATGAGAGGAGAATGCTGTGTACTGTCTGTGGATAAACTTCTTGCCTCTGTTCTATTGCTCTGCCCACTCATCCTTCCAAATGTATTCTCTCTCCTAGAACCTGTGAGGTTGATTTCTCTAAAGAGCCAAAGTGATGTATCTTCTAACAGATTTCAGAAAGTCTCTAGTTCCTGCCTGGTAGCCAGTTCACTCAGTACTTATTGTCAAGACCCTTGTTTATAAATGACAGGAAATGCTCCTTTCAGAAATACCCAAACAGTAGGGAAGTGAGAATTGTTAGCTAGTGAGCCAGGCAGGGGCAGAGGTGGTGATGTGCATGCACACTATCTTAGCAGCTTGTAGCTGGGTTGGCAGGATAAACCTGTGGGCTCCTGTCTTCACAATTCTGATAGTTTCTTTATACCCTTCTCTGAAGGCCCCAAGATGGTAGTGACCTTGAAGTGGCCCCATTCTGCTGTGGGGGCAAGAAAGATGAGCGACACTTCTCTGCGGGTCACCAGAGGTGCTTTCTAAGGAACAGACTGAGTTGCTGTCAGGTTCTTAGGTCGGGTAGTGCCTCTTAGTCCTTAAGATTCTTCACCATGGGTGCAATAACCATTCCTAAGAAAGTAAATCACTGCACCATATGGGGCCCTGCTTTACTTAGTTACGGGGAAAACTTACTTTTTGTTTTTTGAGGTTTTTTTTTAAGCTTTATTATTTTGTTCAGGTCATAGAGTTGAGTAAACTTTGTTTCAGTTCCAGACCCAAATCTACTTAAAAACAGCCCCTCCCTCCCACAAGTACCTATCTTACACGCCAAAGGAAAACACTGGCACCCTGCCAGGTTCCTGGAGGCTGGTCTCTTAGCTGCCAGGCACGTCTCCATGCCCTTGTGATGCCTGCCTGATATTTTGTTCCCTGCAAAGTAAATACACTTAACCTCACTGTTTGCAGTTGTTTGTATCTTCTCGATAGTGGGTGATTAGGAATTATTCACTGGCAGACTTCACCAGTTACACAAGCCTTCGGCCTCACAGCTTTGTTCTCGTTATTTCAAGACTCAGCACACTGCGTGCCAAGAGTCCGAAGGGAGCTTTGCCATAGGCATCTGGCGGCAATCCACTGGGAAGCAGCTTGCGTCCTGTGACTGTCCTTCACCCTCAAAGAGTGTGTCCAGGAAAGGGTCTCCTGTGTGTTCAGGATAGGAAGGGTGCTGTGAGAGGCTTTCTTCTGTCTGCCAGTCAATATGGCTTATCTGGGGCAGATCCTAAAAACATAGCTTGTCTTGCTGGATTCCATATGAGAACACACTGTTGCAGACGGTGAAGTGGATGGACATTTCCATGAGCTGCCTGTGTCTTCAGAGAAAAATTCCCTTGTGAAATAATTTATGGCCATCTAGATGGCTGGTGGGAATAGAACTGGAGCCAGGGATATGGGTGATGTTCAGAAATGGTCTCATCTAGTTTCAGGCGGCCGATGAGTCACTGAAGATGCTGCTGCTGCTGCTGCCAACACTGCGCGTGGCTTACTGTTGGTCTGGGGCACCATCTCCTGTGCGGAAAGCACAGTTGCTTCCAGCTTGGCTTGTTCTGTTGGGGAAGTCCCTAAGCTGCTGCTTTTGTCACGTCACAGGACATTCAGACTGGCATAGAGTCCCCAGACATCACTTTGCTGCTGCTGTGTTACTGTATCGTGGTCATTTCAGCTGTACTTTTTCTTTTTTTTTTTTTTTTTTTTGTTTTTTTTTTTTTTGTTTTTCGAGACAAGGTTTCTCTGTGTATTCCTGGCTGTCCTGGACTCACTTTGTAGACCAGGCTGGCCTCGAACTCACAGAGATCCGCCTGCCTCTGCCTCCCGAGTGCTGGGATTAAAGGCGTGCGCCATCACCACCCGGCTCAGCTGTACTTTTTCAAAAGCTGGGGTGGGGCACTTCAAAAGACAATTCTGTGAAATTCTTACCAAGTCATTCATGTATAAATTTGTTTTCTCTTTTCTTCTCCTTTCCCTTCCTTCCTTCTTTCTTTCAAGACAGGGTTTCTCTGTGTAGCTTGGCTATGCTGGAACTAGCTCTGTAGACGAGGCTGGCCTTGAACCCAGAGACCTATCTGCCCCTATGTTTAAATTTCTTTTTGCAAATAGCTTCTTCCACCTCTAGAGATGTGAACAGAAAACATTTTCTTTAAAACCTAACTGCACACTCTGCTTTACCTGGTGACTCATCTTTTCCCCACCACCGTATTTTTCTTTCAGAATTTGTTTTCTGTTTGTTTGTTTTTTGTTTTTTTTTTTTTTTTTCGAGACAGAGTTTCTCTGTGTAGCCCTGGCTGTCCTGAACTTACTCTGTAGACTAGGCTGGCCTTGAACTCACAGAGATCGCCTACCTCTACCTCCTGAGTGCTGGGATTAAAGGCATGCACCACCACACCTAACTCTTTCAGAATTTGTTGTTGTTTTCTGTATGGGTGGTTTGCTTGTTTGTATGTCTGTGCACCATTTGTGTGTAGCACTCACATTGGTCAGAAGAGGGTGTATCTCTTAGAACTGGAGTTATGGATGGCTGTTAGCCCTGTGGGTGCTGGGAATGGAACCTGGGTCCTCTGGGAAAGCAGCCAGCATTCTTTTTTTTTTTTTTTTTAAGATTTATTTATTATGTATACAGTGTTCTGTCTGCAGGTATATCTGCAGGCCAGAAGAGGGCACCAGATTTCATTATGGATGGTTGTGAGCCACCATGTGGTTGCTGGGAATTGAACTCATGACCTCTGGAAGAGCAGCCAGTGCTCTTAACCGCTGAGCCATCTCTCCAGCCCGCAGCCAGCATTCTTAACAGCAGAGCTATGGCTCCAGACCCCACTATATATTTTTAAGATTTATTTATTTATTGTACACATGAGAGCTCTATCTGCATGTACTTTTGCCAGAAGAGGGCATCAGATTCCAGTATGGATGGTTGTGAGCCACCATGTGCTTGTGGGGATTTAACTCTGGACCTTTGGAAGAGCAGACAGTGCTCTGAACCTCTGAGCCATCTCTCCAGCCCCCTGGTTTTTTTTTTTTTGTTTTTTTTTTTTTAATAAAACACAGCTATTGCTGGGCATGGTGGTGCACACCTTTAATCCCAGCACTCGGGAGGCAGAGGCAGGCAGATCTCTGTGAGTTCAAGGCTAGCTTGGTTTCCAAATCAAGTCCAGAACAAATTTCGTATGTGCAGCAATCTCCAGAACAATATTTTATCCTAACTATGGGTGGCAAAGATGTTAGGTAGGGAAGTGGGATGTTTAAATAGGAATAGAAATGGGCCACATCATCTCAGCCACAAGAAGCAGGTTCCTTAAGCCTAATCCTCCTCTTCCACCTCCACTTTTTGGACTCTTTTCTGGCATCTTGATGGCCCAACATGGCACCCATGGTCCCTTCCCCAAGACCCTTTTGGTGGCTGACTTAGGGTTTTATTGCTGTGAAGAGACATCATGATGTTTAATAGGGGCTGGCTAATAGTTCAGAGGTTTACTCCATTATCATCATGGTGGGAAACATGACAGTGTACATGCAGGCATGGTGCTGGAGAGGTAGCTGAGAGTTCTGCATCTGGATCAGCAGGCAGCAGGAAGAGAGAGAGCCACTGGACCTGGCTTGGGCTTATGAAACCCCAAAGCCCACCCCCAGTGACACACTTCCTCCAACAAGGCCACAGCTCCCAATAGTGCCACTCCCCATGAGCCTGTGGGGACTGTTTTCATTCTAACCGCCACCATTACTAATATTAATCTTTCTGGAACATACTTCCTGTTGCTAGAAGGTGACAGAGAGCAAGCTGCATGAGCAGGGATGTTGCTTCACTAGAATTCTTATTTCTCCACTGGTACTGCCTTGTGAGGAATTCAGTCGTGGAGCTGTTTCTGAGCGGCTGTGACCTTCAGCCCTGCTGTGATGACTGAGGAGCCTGGAGGAGGCCACAGTGGTCAGTGTGAAGCAAGGAAGTGGTGAAGTGTGCAGATAAGTCCATCTGTGCATAAAACCGTTCAGGACTTAGCTTTCAAAATGGTTTCTGAGTGTTTGTCTATAAGATGCCAAGGGAAGGCAAGGAAGTGCATGGGAGGGAAGTGCCTTACAGTGTTTTGTTACTAAAGTAAATGGGTTCCCTTTTAGTTCTGTCTTCTGCTTACGTGTGGTTAAGTGTAGAATGATAATGGTATGTGGTATGGTTTGTACATATGTAGGAGTTGTTTACTCTCTCTGTTTAAGAATTAAAAGCCTAGGATTGGGGATTTAGCTCAGTGGAAGAATGCTTGCCTAGCAAGCACAAGGGTTCGGTGCTGACTAGTTTGTGATGTGTAGTCTAAAAGCCGCCTTGGATAAAGTCTATATGTTGTAAATATATACTAAAAAGAAGACAAATTCGGTGAGGTTTAGGGAAACTATTTAGGTAAAAGTGAGATTTTAGTGGCCAGTCCTGGCAGAACGGCCTCTGGCATGACAGGTAAGCTTTAGTCAGCTAGTTGCAGTTTTCTAAGACCTTCCTAGTACTGTATGAGGATGTGCCGTGCCAGGGTGAAGGTGTCACTGGTTCATCTGGCAGCAAATAAGCATTCATGTCCTGGCTCTCTTCTTACAGCAGTCAGAAACGGAGACTGTCCACCTGTTCATTCCTGCCCTGTCAGTCGGCGCCATCATTGGGAAGCAGGGCCAGCACATCAAGCAGCTTTCTCGTTTTGCAGGAGCTTCGATTAAGGTACTGTTTGATTAAGCCACGCTGCAGCAATCCTGAGTGTACAAGGGAGCAGACGTCATGGTCTGAATTAGGGACCCTACAGCAGTGGCCTAATTGTGGTTAGTTCTCTCAGAAAAACCAGTCTGTGGTGAAGCAAACTGGACAATGTCTCAGTGCCTCTGAGGCCTTGAGTTACAGCTCCCTTCTAGCTCATCTCCACATCTGGCACTCTTAAGGACCATGTCTGTCACCCGGTCAGTGAAGATAGGAGGATGTATGTAGTGACGTCTTTTTCCTCTCTCTGCCTTTCCTACTCTGGGCTGTTTATATGGGTGCCAGGGATCCAAACTTTCTATCAGCTGAGCCCTCTGTCATTGAAATTAAAACAACAAAACATAGCTGGAATACCACACAATGACACCTTACAGGTCTTCTTATGAACAGTCCCAGGAGCTTGGACTAAATGCAAATAACTATTTGCTTGTTTTTCAGACTCAAGTCAGTGCCCTACATAGCATAGGTGTAGGTATCAACTTGGCTCCAGGTGACTGATGGCAGCTTTATTTTAGAGGGAGCAGAACGCAAGACTTGATTTAAACCAACATTTTGGAGTTTTTTTGTTTTTGTTTTTTTTTTTTATTTTTATTTTTTTTTTTTTTTTGGTTTTTTCGAGACAGGGTTTCTCTGAATATCTCTGGCTGTCCTGGACTCGCTTTGTAGACCAGGCTGGCCTCGAACTCACAAAGATCCGCCTGCCTCTGCCTCCCAAGTGCTGGGATTAAAGGCGTGCGCCACCACCGCCCGGTTTTTTTTTTAATAGAAGACTACATCAGGTAATTGGCAGGGAAGATCTTCAGCAGTAGAATTGGGGTGACCTGTATCTTTTTGTCCTTACACAGTTTACAGTGTAAGAGTTGGGTTTTATTTGCACAGCAAATGTGTAACAGGTGTCAGGGTCTCTCAGTTGAACCCAGAGTTTATCGATAGGCTGTTAGGCTGCCTGGGTTGATCGGGAAACTTGGTTTTGCCTTCCAGGGCTGGGATGGTGCAGGTGGCAATCCAAACTCCAGGTCTCGTCACTGCACAGCAGACTTTTTACTGAACCATCTCCTCAGTACAGACTTCTTTAAAATAACTCCTCAGTGGGTCACAAAATCCTTCCTTGTGACTCTGTGCATGCTGGTCCCTCTCCCTATACATTTCTGCACTGTTTCCCCAGCCTGAGATTATGTGATTTCATACACTCCATGAAAGCTGACAAGTCTGTTTACCTGTATCCTCTTCAGTTAATATTGGTTAACTTCCTATCCCCTCCCAGTGACTGGACTTGGGAGCAATTTACCAACAGTCTAAGCAACGAAAAGTATACAAGTAGTTGAAGCAATCCAGAGGGGTTTTTCCTCATCTAATGTAGGAAGCGCAGCAGCCTAGACAGCATTACCTTCTCCTCTGAAAGCTAAGGACAGACTATGGGTGTGGTAGCCTCCCAGCTTAGGAGCCCAGAGCTTCTAACATGCTACCCACACCTTGTGTACCACTGGAGTTGCTACCAGGACCGCAGGCAGTAGACACACCCTGTCCACTCTGTCAAGGGTTTTAACTGTACAGTTATGGGTCCAGTCCCTTAATCTCTGCAGCCTTTCATGCTCCCATTGCAAAGTGATCATTCTTGAGCTAGAAGTGGTATGGGTTGGCTCAGTGACTGCACACAGTTTTACATTAGAGTCTAGCACCATTTCAGCACTCAGTAAATAGTGTGCTATACCTGACTGGCCCGTATTAATCACAGCCTCTCCATAATTCCTTTCCAGAAGGCATTTAATTCCGCAGCTCAGTCAGTCATGTGCAGATGTCAGGCTGGTTGGCCTAAGGTTTGTCAATGACACCAGAAAGTATCATAACTGGCTGGTGATGGGTCTGTTACAGATCGCTCCAGCCGAAGCACCAGATGCTAAAGTGAGGATGGTGATTATCACTGGACCACCAGAGGCTCAGTTCAAGGTATGTGTTGTGGAGGGCATGGGTTAAGAGAGAGAGAGAGAGAGAGCAAGATGATGCTGCCTTCTCCAGCCCCTGCATTAGTAGAATTGCCAAAGATCAAAATGTAGCCATGCCAGAATTCTATCACAACCATAAACCAAGAGTCCTTACTTTTGAGCTCTGTAATGGTGTTGGTTTATGTCACCGTTGAGATGGTTGGGACCTTAACACCGACATATACACACCTACCTGCTGATGAGCCTTGTAAACCTGTCCCTCAGTGTTACCTTCTGTCTTGGAGATGCTCCAACCCTGAGTTACAGTGTCACCTTTTCTCTTACCCTTCACCCAGCACTGTCCTAGGATTTTAGTTAGGAAGGCTGGAGCTGTGATGGCATGAGTCCTCGATTGAACTACTGCACATTTACTGATATCTGGGGTCCTTTGGAGCTAGAAGATCCCCGTGTGTTCTGAGGTGATGGAGACAACTCAGCAGATAGACCCTTACTTCAAATCCTAGTTTAGCCATTTACCATTTGTGTGACCTTAGATAATTTACTGTTCTTCCCACTTCCTCATCTATAGAATTGACGGAAACACATCTATCCTAGGTAGCTGTACAGCATATACAGTGCTTAGAATAGTGCCTGAAACAAACAGTGCCATGTCACATGCTGCTCCTGGTAAAAGCCAACTCTGAGCCTGTCAGCGAAGCCACTGCAGACACAGGTGCCTTCATTCTAGCAAACTGTTAATGTAGAACGCCTTGTCTTAGGCAACCACTGAATTCTGTTCATTAATCCAACACCTACATTTTTTTAAAGTTACTTATTATTATTATTCTGGGAGGAGCATGAGCATTATGGCATGCTTATGGTCAGAGGACAGTTTGTGGGAGTCAGCATTCTCCCACCATGTAGGTCCTGAGGATTGAACTTAGGTCACCTGGCTTGGTGGCTAGTACTTTACCTGCTGAGCCACCTCACCAGCCCAACACCTGCACCTCAGCCCTGTGTCCCACTAACAGCCGTGCAAGAGATCAAGCCTGCACTCTCAGCCTTGGTCTGTGTAAGAGGTCAAGCCTGCACTCTCATCCTTGGTCTGTGTAAGAGGTCAAGCCTGCACTCTCAGCCTTGGTCTGTGTGAGAGGTCAAG
>CAJQZJ010033923.1:44023-57651 GCA_907164525.1 Lophiomys imhausi
GCCTTGGTCTGTGTGAGAGGTCAAGCCTGCACTCTCAGCCTTGGTCTCTTGTGCTGTTGTGCACACTCCGTGATACTGCCCACTGCTCACCTCACCAGCTCTATCTGGGAAGGACAGAACATCTACAGAGAGAGCCGAACACACAAATGCTTTGGTGTGTTCAGTGCCACTGCCTGTGCATCACAGGGAGCTTTACCTCTCCCTGCAGCCCCACAGCCCATCAGTTCATGTCCTGAATTGGAAATGCTAAAAACTAGGCTGTATGATGCAGCTCCTTTCTAGCATGGGAGAAACGATAAATGATACCTACCCACCACACATGCATGTAGTATGATCCAGACATATATGCAGGCAGACACCATACATATAAAAATAAAATTTTAAACAAATAATGAATAGAATGGAGATGAATTTTGTTTTCTCTAATTCTCTCAAATTAACTTAGCATTTCTACACCCATGAAAATATGGCTATTTGGGTTTTTATGGTTTGTTTTGGCAGCTTGTCAGATTAGCCCCATTTAGACTTTTTCCTTTGAGGTGCATGAAAACAGATCACTGGATACACAGGACACGTTACTACAGCTCCAGAGTATACATTAACTTGATTTCTGTAGCCTTTTATGGGAGAGAGGAGGGGGAGACAGGATCTCACTCTGTAGCCAAAGTTGCCCTCAGACTTTCCTTGGCCTCCCAAGTGCTGGAAGTACAGACATAAGCTGTCACACCCAGGCATTTTAGCTCCATAAAGCTAAATCGCCTGAGGAAGAGAGCTGTTTAAATAGAAAACGTTCATCCTGGCTGGTGTCTGTCCAGTTTAGACATGGGCTTAGCTCCCTGTGAACATGGTGTCCCTGATTATAGAGCTCTTTCCTAGTTTCTTTTGCTCAAGAAAAATGCAATCTATTTCTTATTGCCAGAATAGGAGAGGCTTTATTCAAGATTGAAGTGTGAATAGCCATTTACCCCTAATATCATTTTAAATTATACTTACTCTTGCCTTCATTTTCAGCAGAGTATGGCTTATTCTCTGCAGTCAGTGTGTAGTGTGGGTCTCGTGACATTGTGACAAATGCATCATTCTGCTCATGTCCTCCTGTCAGCGATCCAGTTGCCTTGTCTGTGAGACACGGTTATCACCACCCCTCCGGGGCTCCCAGCTCCTGCTCTTACACTGTTGTCGGTCTTCATTCCAGATGTTGTGCCACTGCAGTGGATACTCCAGGCTGATTTAGGCTGTCTTCAGTTAACTGACCTTTTGTCTCAAATATGAATGACACTGATAGGATATGTTGTCATCTGTAGGCTCAGGGAAGAATTTATGGAAAAATTAAAGAAGAAAACTTCGTTAGTCCTAAAGAAGAGGTGAAACTTGAAGCTCACATCCGAGTGCCATCCTTTGCTGCTGGCAGAGTTATTGGGAAAGGAGGCAAAACGGCAAGTACCCCAGCGGCAGCCGTGGCACGCTGCAGGGGCAGTGCAGGGACTGAGCTCCACCCTGGGGGCTTTGGCTAGTTTATAGAAACTGGACCATCTTGACCAAGGTGTGGAGAGGTGACCTTGCTTCTGTAGCCTGCTAACAAGACTGCTGCGTATTTCAGACCAGGGCACTAGCCTGGGACTTGCAAGGGGCGTCCAGCATTGTCTCACACATACTTTAACTTTTTTTTTGTTTTTTTAATATTACTTCAGGTTACATCTCCATCACAGTGCCCTCTTTCCACCCCTCCCAGTCCCGCCCTCCCACCCTCTACCTCCTATCCCTTCTATCCCACTCCTCTGGAGTGGAGTGTCCCTACATAACAGTCCCCCACCCCAGTTCAGCAGTCATATGAGGGCCAAGAGCCTCCTCATACACTGGGGACCTACAAGGCAGCACCACTAGGGCAAAGTGTCTCATTGACAGTAAACAAAATCTATGTTCCTGTTCCCTTTGGTGTATTGGCTGTAGTATAGTTATCCTGTACTATATGGCTAAAACCTGATTGTAAGTGAATAGATGCCATGTGCATCCTTCTGAATCTGGGTTAGCTCACTCAGGATGAGCTTCTCTAGTTCCATCCATTTGGCTGCGGAATGCATGATTTCATTGTTTCTTTGTGTAGATGTACCACAGTTTTTTTTTTATCCATTCCTCGGTTGAGGGACATCTGGGTTGTTTCCAGTTTCTAGCTATTACAAATAAGGCTGCTATGGACAGAGATGAGGAAACGTCCTTGTGGTTTGGTGAGGAATCATTTGGATGTATACCCAGAAGTAGTATGGCTGGGTCTTCAGGTAGAGCTATTCCAAGTTTTCTAAGATATCACCAGACTTGTTTCCATAGTGGCTTTTTAAAAAACATTTATTTATTCATTTATTTATTTATTATGTATGCAGTGTTCTGCCTGCATATATGTCTGCAGTTCAGAAGAGGGCACCAGATCTCAAATGTAGATGATTGTGAGCCACCATGTGGTTGCTGGGAATTGAACTCAGGACCTTTAGAAGAACAGCTAGTGCTCTTAACCTCTGAGCCATCTCTCCAGCCCCTAACTTTAACTTTTTATTCTATAAACCCTAAAGGACAGGAACTAAAGCTTTACAAATATCTTCAAACTGCAAAAAGTAGTTTGCAGTCTTTCTCAACTAAGTCATTTCCAGATCTGTGACTTTGAAGTAATACAGAATGCACCCTGAGCAGAATTTGAGGACCCGAGTCTGGTTTGCCGTTTACTTCTGTAATGGACAAATGGGTTTCTTTGGCCAGGCCTTAGTTCTAGTCACATTAAAATGGGATTCTAGCTCAGAGAACTGTTTGTGGCTGAAATGAGCTCTGTAAAGCTAAAGCTGTATCTAGCATACAGTAAGTACTGGAAATAGGCTTTCAATGCTTCATGATATGATTTTTTTCTATTTCAGGTGAACGAACTACAGAATTTATCAAGTGCTGAAGTTGTTGTTCCCCGTGACCAGACACCTGATGAGAATGACCAAGTTGTTGTCAAAATAACTGGCCACTTCTATGCTTGCCAGGCAAGTGGCTTCTCAAATGACAAGTTCTTAGGCTCTGTCATATGGGCTCCCATTCCATATACATAAGGAAACCTCTTGGACGCTTATGGCTTAGAGTGTTGGGTAGAGGTATCAAAGTATGCTGTCCCTGCTGTTACCCAGGCTGGCCTCGAACTCCTAGGCTCCAGGGATCCCATACCTCAGCTTCTATCCTCATGCGCCACTGTGCCTGGCTGTACTTGGCACATCTGGTTTTCCTTTCAGCCAGCACACTGTTAAGTACTGGGCTAGAGGATTTCAACTTGATGCTGCTGTGGTAGAGTAACTTAGGACTGTGTAGATACTGAAGTTCTGTCCTTTTGTAGGTTGCCCAGAGGAAAATTCAGGAAATTCTGACTCAGGTAAAGCAGCACCAACAGCAGAAAGCTCTGCAGAGTGGACCACCTCAGTCAAGGCGGAAGTAAGGCTCAGGAGACACAGCCACCACAGAGGCAGGTGCCGAACCAAAGACAGATTTGCTTAACCAACAGACGGGTGCTGACCCATCCAGAATCGCATGCACGAGTTTTTACCTAGCCGGTTGTTTCTAAGGACCAGGCAACTCGAACTCCTGTCTCTGTGAGAATGTATACTTTATGCTCTCTGAAATGTATGACACCCAGCTTTAAAAAAAAAGAAAAAAAGGTGGGGGTAGGAAAAGAGAAGAACTCTGCACTTCCCTTGTGATATCAAAGTGTAACAAATGTGCTAATTTTCTTAATATTCTTCCATAATGCCAGAAATTGGCATAAATGGTACAGTCACTAAATTCATCAAATAAATTTTAAAAATAGATTGTTCCTAAGTCCAATTGTTGAAATTGGATCAAAGTAGAATTACCACAGGAACATAATGTTAAGCCATTAGAATAGAAAGTTGTTGTTTCCTGTTTCTCTAACACTAACGTGGGTAACCTAAGGGAAGTGCCAACCGCTGTTGGCGGGGTATTAAATGTGCATTTTTACTCAACTACCTCAGGTATACAATAATACAGTTAAAAGCAAAATTATTCCTTTTTTGAAAATTTTATATACTTTATAAAGAAACTCCAACCATTTTTTTTTAAAATAAAATTTAACCGTTATCAGCTGATAGGCAAATAATTGAGAAAGGAATTTTACGTCTGGCTGGTGGCAGTAAAGTTGGAAAATTGATTTTGCATTTTTTTGAGCCTTTTGACAGTAGCTGGAAAGTTCAATAAATGTTGAAAGCTATGAAGCAGTGCGTGTTTTCGGAGACCAGCATGGGCTCATCTGTTCATAGTGGGAGGTTGTTGAGGGTACTGACAGAGGAGTGGCGGCAGGTCTGGACAGGCTAGTGTAAAAAGGGCTCTGGAGCCCTGGGGATTTGTGTTTAGCCGTGTGTGTGAATGTTTTGCCACCACCTGAAGGAAGAGTGTCAGTGAAGAAATGCAGAATTTAAACAGAATCAGCTTGAGTTTGTCTCACAGGATGCTCAGCTTACCCTGAGATCGCATACTCTGAGCAGATACCAAAAGAATTGCTTCGTGAAGACCTGGGGGAGTCAGGTGGTATGATGGTGCTAAAAGGCACCAAAAAACTCTATCTCCTTGTGCCTGGCACTATCCTGAGCTATTTGAAGATTTTTTTTAAGCAGTGGAAGAATTAAATCCACCAGAAATCTTAAATGGAATGTAGCAGGGTTTCTATCTACTCTGCAGTTAGCTGATAGTGAGTCAGGGTAGGGAATGCAGCAAACGGTGCTGGGAATACAGATTGCGGAAACATCAGACTGTTGAAGGGAAAGGAACCCTTTCCCTTCCTTAACTCAGTGGCAAAGCCCTGAAAGGATAGCTGTGGCTGGGAGTGGTCCTCAGGCCAGCTGCTCCCTGGACTGTTCTTGTTACTTTGTTCATAAGGTAGTTAGTCATATTACGCTCACCTGTGGGCATTATGTAACTCTTCAGAAAATCATTTTGCCTCATTTGTATTTCAAGATTAACTTCTACACGCTCTTAAGTTTTTCTGAACATTTAGACACTGTGAAAATGATTTCCTAGACATTTTCATAAAAATCAGTCTATTTTGTAGTTGTGGCCAAAAAGCGCCCCTTTTACAACTGAATTCATCTAGCATTCATATTTTTTCATACAATGGATTTAAACTGCTTAAAAAAAAAAAAAGTGACCCGTTCCCCTGCTTGGATTTCAGGGGAGACGTGTTGAATGCCAGAGCTCTTCCTCAATATTTGATGGATTTTTTTCCAGTATTTGTTTTTTAAAAACTGACAGGTGCTACATTCCTATCTGCTGGTTTCAGTTCTGCCATGTTTCACGTCTAGCCTTGTAGAGTGGCAAATCATGTTTCACTTTCACTTAAGCATTAGGGGTCTAGAGTACCTGGTACCTAGTAATTCTATAATTGTGTTTTATGTCCACCATATATGGATCATTTCTCTCATCTATAATGTGCTCCACATGCAGCTTCATTTTCCAGGTACCTTGATACAGAATAAAGTTTTCATCAAAATCACAGCTTCTGTAGTATGTTTGTTCTTGAGGTTTATTTTTCTAAGATACGTATCTTACAGTAGGCAAAAATCTACCAATAAGTTATTTTTTCAGTCCCTGGTACATTATTGTGAACAGTGGTTGTCCTATTTAATATTAACTAATATCTACAGATCTGCATGGCTTTTCCTGATATTCTAAATATTCCATTTCTTCAATTTGGAGTATTCTGGAAAGGTTATAGGAACAGTGCTCTGCTACGCAGTGCTGCCCGCAGTCATCTCTGAAAAACCGTATAATAGGAGAGGAGGGCTGATGTGGGTGGGGTTTTGTACTATTATTTTGAAGCTTTTGGCTATTCCATAGTAAATAAGATTTACATTTAAACACAATTAATAATCTGAACAGAGAACCTGAGTTAATCATGGGGAATCAGTGCTATCCCAGGCAGTCCTGCTAGGATCTCAAGAATAAAGACGGTATGCTGAAAAATTGGGATTGAATTACTGGTTCTTGGTCTGTGAGCTAATATATCTAGTTTCTGCACAGCCACCAGCATTGAGTGTCCTAGAGGTAGACAAGACTTGTAGTGACCAAGCAGATGGGGTAGGGACCTGCATCTGCAGATGGCTCAGTCACATCTAAAGAATAAAGGCATTAACTTTGTTTTATTCACATTTGAACTGGAGCCAGGGATGAAGTGTTATCTTCTAGTCCAAGAATGAAGTCTTCAGGCAACGTCTCAGCTGCTATCTGAGCTAACTGATCATCAAAAGAACGTAGAGTCCACAATTTCTCTAACTCGTAGGTTTCTCTGGTTTCTGGAAGCATCAAATGGATCACCATACTGCCTATCAGAAACATAAAAATTACAATGAAGAAAATTCATTGCTTATATTTTATCAGTGCATGTCCCTCACCTAGGACTTTTTAGAAAGGCAAATGGTAGACCCCTTCCTGCAAGGCAATGCTAATGCTGGCCCCTTGTTAGCACGCCTGCCACTTGACATGGAAATGTGGTCAACAGGTAGCATCAATGATGGTTGTTGAGGGGAATATAAGTTGGTCTGTCAGGTTCCTTTGGTCATAGCCTGCGACAACTGTCCCCCAGTCTCACTTTTCTGCACATCTTGTAAGCAGAGGTGTCAACAGTCCTATTGATAGGGCTTGCTTCCAGGACAAAGGACAGCACTGCTCATAGCAGTGCTTCACTGTCTGTGGACATCTTCGACTGTTCTTACTGGAGAGGGGAATGGATGCTGCTAACAAGCATCGTGTTCTGCAGTACCCAAGATGTTCCCCAAGCACACAGCAAATGCATAAATGTGACAAAGTTTATGAACCTGGTTACTGCCATTGTTGTAGGAAACACTATGCTTTTTCAGAATGATCTTGTCTTCATGAAACTGGAATGACAACTTGTGAACTGGCTGGTTTATGTCAACCTGACACAAGTTATAGTCATCTGAGAGATGATCCTCAACTCAGAAAATGCTTCCAGGAGACTGGGCTATCAGCAGGCAATCCAATAGGGCATTTTCTTAATTAGTGATTGATGTGATGGTGCCAGCCCTGGGCTGGTGGTCCTGGGTTCTAGAAGAAAGCAGGCTGAGCAAGCCAGTGAGCAGCGCCTCTCCATGGCCTCTGCCTCCAAGTGTCTCCTTGCCCCAAGTGGTTCCAGCGATGAACTGTTATATGGAAGTGAGGCAAATCCTTTCCTCCCCAAGTTGCTTTTGGTATGGCGTTCCACCACAGCAATAGTTAGCAATAGTACCCCTAACTATGATAGCTTGCAAGTAGGCTGAAAGCTCAGATGCCTGCCACCTGGCTTCAGAGTAAGCATGCGGCTACTGTGTTCCCTTAGAGTGTTTTACCTGGCTGGGAGGGGTTCTGAAACTGGTGTATTAGCACATCTACTCCTCATTTGTGAGCACATGTGTTAAGATGCCACACATAAGGCATACAGTACGTCGTCTACCAAGAGTGCATCATCCAGAGCACGTTAGCTTGGCCAGACTTTCACATGTGAATAACATCACCTGAGTTATGATCAAATCAAACGTTTACTACTTGAAACAAACTTCAAAAATCTCACATTAATATGCACTCAACCAATTTTATTTCTAGCTTTTTGCAGCTAAAAACAAAGTTTAAATAATATTTTCTGTATACTGCTCAACAGTAACTTACCAAAATCCACACACAGCCAGTCATCAGTGCTCTTCCCTTCGATCTTGACATATGGATCACTTCTACACTTCAGGTGCTTATACTGGAAAAAAAAAAAAAAAGCAGGCCGTAGATGTAGAGGGCAAGGGAGGGTCTCCTACTTAAGGCCTAGTGAGTTTTCTTGGATTGAATTTAGGGACTAGCTACTTCATTTCTCACAGCCACCATCTGCCCCATATGACTCATAATTTAGAGAAAATAATTTCCTCCCTTAATCTTCTCCTTGGCTGTATTTCTCTCTCAGGTCCTTCCAAGGAGGTGGCCTCACTCACACCAGTGTGCCCGAGGCACTCTAGGTCTCACCCACATGTGTCCGCCCAGTTCCCTCGGCTCTCAGGGGAAGCAGGCGCCACTTTCCTGTTTAAGGCTCCGTCTTTTCATCTGACTTTACTCGAGCTCAGGGTAAACTAGAAAACATCTCGTGTGTGTTTCTCTCCAAAGAACTATGGCGTCTCAGTGCTCACCTGTTATTAATACCAGCAGAAAAGCCTTTGTCTGATATTAGTGTAATAAAAACTGCTATAGGAGACCAGCAACATTCTAAGGACAAAGGGATCTGAGTGTGATTACACATGTCCTTTTATACACACACACATACACATATATAGGTATAATTCATTTTTAATGTGCATTGGTGCCTGCATGTATGTCTGTGTGAGGGTGTCAGATCGTGGAGTTACAGATAGAGCTGCCATGTGGGTGCTGAGAACTGAACCCAGGTCCTCTGGATAGAGCAGTCAGTGCTCTTAACCACTGAGCCATCTCTCCAGCCCACACACATCCTTAATCCTTAGAAAGGCTGAGACAAGTCCTCATGTTTTTTTATAGCAAGTGCTTTACCCAACAAGCCACCTTCCCAACCCTTCCCCACTTTTTATACAGGCTCTTGCTTTGTAGCCTCCCCCAGGTGGCCTCGGAATCATGACCCACAGTCCCCATATAAAAAGCAGAGTACAGCAGTGTGCTCCTGTAACTCCAGACAGACTCTAGGGGCTAGTCAGTCAGGCTGAACTGGCAAACCCCAGGTTCAGTGAGACTGTCTCAAAAAGTAACTTTGAGAGCAATAGAGCAAGAAACCGGATGATAACCTCTTGCTCTGTGTGAACATAATTCCAAAGGCTAGCTGAGTGTGGTGGTTTATGTTGGCAATCACAGCATGTGAGAGGCTGAGGCAAGAGGATCGCACAAGTTTGAGGCCAGCATGGCTACAAAATAAGTCTGTCTCAAAATTAAATAAATAGGCAAAAGTTTAAAAGGTCTATAGGGTTCAAATTCCATGAAGATTTAACAATTTGTGTGTGTGTGTGTGTGTGTGTATACACATATATCTAACCAGCACAACTCGTAAATATGAAACACAGTTGAAGGGGTAAAGCACAGACTTCAGTTACCTACATTCAACAATGGGCAGAACACTCACATTCCTAAGGGAGTAGAGGTTAATGACCCACCAGACCCACTGAGCAGATCATTTCCCATCACACCTGTATAATACTTTCCTATAAATGTACAGTATATAGAAAATATATCTATATTATGTATATTATATAGCATATATATAACACTTCTATATATTTTTATATAAAATATGTACAATTGTACAAACTGTATAATACTTTTCTGTTGTGAGTCTGTGGCAACACATGTCAGTCAGACCACAAATAGATGAGAAACTTTAAAATTTGTCATTTTGAGATAGGATCTTACTATGTAGCTCTGGCTGGCCTCACACACAGAGATCCACTTGCTTCTGCTTCCCAAATGCTGCAATTAGATGCCTGCGATACCATACTATGTTCTCATAGTAATGGAATGAAACTAGAAATCAACAGAAGGAAAACCTACAGATAAAATTCTGCAGGAATTTATCAGCACACTTTAGCTAATGTGGTTAGAGATAAGCTAAGACAAGAAAACGGAGACATGAACATTAAGTTTTGGGATGCATCGGAAGCACTGCTAACAGGGAACTGGCAGGTACAGATGCACGCACTGAAGTCCAGCTGCAGCTCCACAGCCACATGTGTACTGTGAAGAACAAGGAAATGAAAATGTTCACCATCTGGACACATGGCAAGGATATCCACTTTGATTGGAAGTTCTAGTCAGAACAATTAAATGAAAGAAAAGGCATTGAAACTGGGGGGAAAATTAAAAAAGAATGGGAATAAGCTTAGCAAAGGAGGGAAAGGGCTATGCACTACGAACTGCAAAGCACGGCTAAAAGAAAGATGCTAGTCAGTGGAGGGATGCCATGTTTATGGACTAAGCATGCTGTACTGGTTACCTCTCTGCTGCTGTAACAAACACCATGGCCAAGTGTTAAGGGGAGTCGATTTAGTGAATATCTAGGGCCTTCTGATACAGTCTCAATACAGGGCATAAAGATCAACTTGGCTGTGGGCACTTGGCATAGCAGCATATGGACTAAAAACAAAGTTTATGGCCTGGCATTGTTTTCAGCTGCTAATAGCCTTACGAAGTGGGCAGACCCCAGATTAGGCTGAAGCCAGGTGAAACAAGGAGAGACCCTATTTAAGGACGAAGTGAGTGGAGCCGGAGAGTTCCCATGCTAGAGATGACAAGATGGAAGGCAGCTTGTATCATCTGATGGAGAAAATGCTGGTGGACTGAAAAGCTGATCTCAGAACTGTAAAATTACAGCCAGCTCTCCCTGAGGCAGAAAGATGCTGGTGAGCACAGAAGACCTCAACAAAGTAGCAAAACGCCAAGAACTAAACCCAGTTTTTGCCTACAGGGGTTCGACCAGTTCAAACAGTGGCCTGAATGGAACTGTGGCAGCCAAAGACTGAGGCAGAGCAGCTGAGGCCTTCAAGAGAGAAGAAAGCCTCAAGCCTCATTTAAGGTGAAGCTGCCATAGCCAATTTACCCTACAGGACCTACATCTGAGATATTCCTGAAAAAAGACTTAACTAAGTGCTTTAAGGGATCTACTCCTGAGGTGTTCCTGACAACTGAGGACCTGCCCCAGAGACTATCCTGCTAAAAGGTTAGAATTAGTTGTTAGATGATAGTTGTTATAGGTATTAATAGATTTAGTTGTTAGGTAACTAGGGTTATGTCATTCTTAGGGCTAGTAGTTAGGTAATTGTTTATATTTATTGTAAGTGTTTATAGTAATTAATAAATATATATGTGATAATTAAAAAGATTTGTCTTCAGCCAAGACAGCTTATAAACAAAGAGCTTGTTTGGCTCCTCAGGCAGAGTCCGTAATTGCTGAGGAACGGCAGCAGGTGGTTGGGCAGGAAGCCGGGAGATCACATCTTTAACCACAAACACAAAGCAGAGAGTGAACTGAGGTGGGGTGGAGCTATGAACTCTCAAAGCCCACACCCAGTGACATACTTTACCACCAGCTGGGGACCAAGTGTTCAAATATCTAAGCCAATAAGAGACATTTCTCAATCAAGCCATTACATATGCCAATACCTCTAAAGGCAAACTCCAGATTCAATGTGATTCCCATAAAAAATTCAAGGATGTATTTTTAAAGAAATAGAAGAATTCATCATAACATGGGTATGGGATCTCTGGGCACCCTGAACAGCTAATACAATCCAGAAGAACAAGTCAATGGTCTTACATACTTGGATTTTAAAACTTCCCACTGGGGTAGAGGTGTGACGGAATGAGTGTTTACGGTGCTTAAAGCCCTGAGTTCATCCCCAGAACAAAATAATCACTACCTCAAAATTTGGTACAAAACTAACTAGTCAGTATAGTATTGGCATACAGTTAGACACACAAACCCATGAATGAGACCACATCTTTAACCACAAACACAAAGCAGAGAGTGAACTGAGGTGAGGTTGGGACTCTAGAAATCAACTCTCATATATATGGTCAAACTCAAGTGCTGAGACCATTCAGCAGGGAAATGGGAATAGTTTTTTGAAGAAACAGTGCTGAGGAAATCAGATAGCCACACAGAAAACTTTAAAAACTCACTCAAAGCCGGGCGGTGGTGGCGCACGCCTTTAATCCCAGCACTTGGGAGGCAGAGGCAGGTGGATCTTTGTGAGTTCGAGGCCAGCCTGGTCTATAAAGTGAGTCTAGGACAGCCAGGGCTACACAGAGAAACCTTGTCTCAAAAAAAAAAGGAAAAATTGCTCATGAGAAAGAAATCCTTTTGGAACTAGGGATTTAGTCCCATGGAAGGATGTTCCTTTGCCTGCTGTGCTCAGGACCCTAGGTTTCAACCTAGCAGCACAACAATCAAATGGTGCTGCCCACAGGTTAAATGGCCACCCACGGAATGGCTGGTTTGCAGGTCACATATCTGACAAGGAATTCATATGCAGAAAATAACTCTTATAACAACGAAACGGATTTTTAAAAAGCAGGTAAATATATATATATGAACATTGTCCCAAAGAATTTATACAGCCATCAGAAACTAGTAATGATTACATCACTAATCAATGCAAGTCTGAACTATGGCATTCTATTTCACAGCCATATGGATGCCTACTATCAGAAAAGCAGAGTAGGGATTTTGGTCAGAATGTGGAAAAAAATAAACATCGACACTTCTAGTGAGAATGGACACTGTAGTGAAGTCAGTTGTAAACAGCAGTTCCTTAAAAAATTAAAAAGTGCATACTGGACATTCAGACTTTTGGCTCCAGCGAGATCAGAGAGCCCCAGCTGTCCAGGCCTCCGGCTCCTCAGGAACCTGGGACTCCAGCCTCAGGACAGTGCAGGAACTGAGCTTCGACTCCCATATGCTGGGGTTCCTGATAGACTGGGGCTTTGCTTCTGGTGGAATCTAAGGTCAGTGTGTGTGTAGGGTTCTGACTTCTAGATTTCTGAGGTCACTACAGGATCTTGACCATATTGCTATGTTCCCAGGGGTTACTTTGGGCCTGCAACTATAATCACAGCCCCCAGAGTGTAGACTTACTTCATTGGGTCTGAAGTTTGGTATCCTTTCCTTAGCAGTTCACAGGCTCCACTTGGTGGCCTTAGTGCTTAGTGTGCACTCCACCCTCCGTCCTGCTGGCACAGACCTATGACGGGATTACCTCAGCAACTCAATCTGGCAAGTAACAAGTTTCACTAGTCCACATAGCTGAGCTTCAGGCAGATATTCCTCTAGGACAGTGGTTCCCAACCTTCCTAGTGCTGTGACCCTTTTAATACAGTGCCTCATGTTGTGGTGAACCCCCAAGCATAAAATTATTTCATTGATACTTTATAACTGTAATTTTGCTACTGTTATGAATCATAATGTAAATATAATATGCAGGATATCTGATATACAACACCTGTGAAGGGGTCATGACTCTAGGAACCATTTCAGAAAACAAAATATCCAACAGGCTCAGAAGAAGGGGCAGTCAGAACAAACCTACTCCAACAGATATGTAAAACAACAAACTGACAAAGAGAATGACTTGCCCACCACCTATACCAACCCACTAACTCCCATAACAGAATCCAAAACTAGAGAGTTAAAATGCCAGAGAAATAATCCAGAGTTTTATTTTTTAAATAAATGAATCATCTTATAGAAAATTCAAACAAAGAGATAAATGAAGGGAATTTATCCAACATCTTCATAAGGCAGTCTCCAAAGTGATTGTAACAATTACTAAATTGAAGGTGAAACTCTAAAATGTGGAGGGAAAATTTAGCAAGGAGATTGAAACATTAAAAACAATATTTGAAATGAAGGAGATTGTCAACCAAAACAAAACAAAACAAAACCAAACCACAAGACAACATTATTAACAGACAAGGCTATAAAGAACAATTCCATTATGAGCAAATGGGCTCCATCCGGGAAAAGCAAGGTAAATTCAACATACACCAACCAACAAAGAAAATACACCAAGGTAAATTCAACATACACCAACCAACAAAGACAATAC
>CAJQZJ010033923.1:57661-74350 GCA_907164525.1 Lophiomys imhausi
CACCAAGGTAAATTCAACATACACCAACCAACAAAGACAATACACCACATAAATAAAGAAACCACATGATCATGCCAATTGATGCTGAAAAAGTTCAGCATGCCTTCATGGTAAAAGTTCTGGAGACTTTATGAATAGATGGAACATATCTCAAAATAATCTAGGCTACTACATACAACAAACTGGTAGCCAACATTATGTTAAATGGAGACAGACAGTAAATATTTTCTCTAAAATCAGGACTAACACAGGATGCCCACTCATCCCTGTTGTATTTGATATAGTACTGTAAGTCTTAGCTATAGAAATTAGGTAAGAGAAAGACATAAAAGAGTCAAAATAGGAAAGAAGTCAAACCAGGCCAAGAGTGGTGGCGCACGCCTTTAATCCTTGCGCTCTGACGGCAGAGGAAGGCGGAGCTCTTGAGTTCGAGGCCAGCCCCGTCTACAAAGTTCCATAACAGCCACACAGAAAAATTCTGTTTTGAAAAACCAAAAAGAAAAAGTCAAACTATCTCAATTTGCAAATAAACTGGGAGTGATGGCACACGCCTTTAATCCCAGCACTCAGACAGAAATAGGTGGATCTACGAGTTCCCAGCCAGCCAGTACTTCACAGCTGAGACCTTGTCTCAACACCAACAAATCAAAAAGGCAAACCAACCCCATTTAAAATGCCAAGATTCTCCACAGAAAAGACCAAGAGTGTACTTGGAAACTCTTGGACCTAATAAAAACTTCAAGATACACAATACAAACTGTGTGTGTGTATATATATATATATTTTTTGGGGGGGGGGACATCCCATTAAAATAACTTCAAAAAAATAAATATTTAGTAATATATCAAGGCAAAGAAGAGAAAGATCTCTACAGCTGAAAACTCAAGACCCTGAAAAAGAAATCACAGAAGACACCCAGGACAGGCCGTCTCTGCCCTGGATTGGCAGACGGTGTAAAAACGCCTTTACTACCACAATTAGTTTACTGACTTAATGCTGTAGCTATTAAAATTCCAGGGTTACATTTCATAGGTTTAGAGAAAAAAAGAAGAATGCGTGTGAAACAACAAAAGACCACAAATAGCAAAAGCAATCCTAAGAAGTAAGAACAATGCTGACCTCAAGTCATACCACAGAGGTACTGTGATAAAAACAGCCTGGCATGGGTAAAAAGATAGACAAGTAGGGGCTAGAGAGTTGGCCCTGCAGTCGAGAGCGTGTCTTGCTTTTGAAGAGGACCTGGGTTCAGTTCCCTGCACCGACATGGTGACTCAGAACCATCAGTAGTAAGTCCAGCTCCAGGGGATCAGACACCACCTTCTGACCTCCAAGGGCGCCAGGCACAAGTGGTGCTCATGCATACATTCCTCAAGCAAAACACTCATATACATAAAATGTAAGTCTAAAAAAATTCTATTAATTAAATACATTTGTAGACCAATGGGATAGTAGAGGACCCAGAAATAAATGCTGTGCCTAGTTAATTAAAACAAAAAAAAGGACAAAAAACAGATATTGGAAAAAAGGCTGATTTAGCAAATAGTGTTGGTAAAACTGGACATCTAACTACAGAAGAATTAAATTAGATTAATATCGTTCATCTTCTACAAAAAAAAATTAACTCATGGATCCAAGGCTTAAATTTAAAACATGAAACACTGAAACTTTAAAAATAAAACATAGGAAATACTCTGAAGACACTGGAGTAGCCAAGAACTTTCTGAATGGAAGGAACACCAATAGCCCAGGAACTAGCCCTAAATACCAACAGATGGGGCTACATGGAAATAAAAGACTTTGAGTCTGGTTAATTTTGGGGTCTGATTAATTTTACAATATGATGTTTATTATTCATACGTTCTTTATAATAAATTTTAATTTTAAAAAAGTTAAAATAGAATGACTATGATCCAAATATTCCACCTGTAGGCGCACACCCAAAATAATTAAAAACAAGAAAGTAAATACACAGTTCTATGCCCATGTTTAAAGTAGCAATCACAGCAGCCGGGCACACACCAAGTGTCCATCACCGGGTGGGTGGATAAATAAGAAGGTGTGCACATACAGCAGGATGCTACTCAACCTTTAAAGGAAATGAGTGGGCTGGGTGTAACTCCGTGGCAGAACCCAGCACTCACAGACCTTAGGTTCAATCCCCATCACTGAACCAAACAACATCTGGGACAGGCTAGCACACAGGTGAGCCTTGACAACATGACTTGAGTGATACAAGCTAGTCACAAAAGGCCAAACACTACGTGATTCTACTTGTGAGATACTGAGAGACAAAGTGAAATAGTAGTTACCCAGAAGAGAGAATAAGGAGTTATTGTCTAATGAGCCAGGATTTCAGTTCTGCAGGATGAAGGAAGTTCTGGGAAGGGATAGAGGAAATGAATGCACATCAGGGCCAAAAGTCCCTCATCTAAACACGAAAAAACAGTTAACATTGTTAGGTGCTAAATTTTATATTTACAGCACATGAGACAGCACACTTATTTTCACTTGTTGATGCAGTTTCTTGCTGGTCTCCAACTAGGTACACAAGGATGAACTTAAGCTGAAATTCTTGGCTCCCCTTCTCAAGAGCTGAACCAAACTTTCTTGACCTTGCATTTCTTGCCCTTCTCATATTAAGCATTTTGTAAAAGTAATCTGTACCTCTTTCCTCCTCTGCAACTTCTGTGAAAAAACCTCCAGTATTTTTTTTAATACCTGAAAGCCTTAGTCTTGGTAACTTTTCATCCATCCCCCTGTTGCATCTGACTCTGCCTTACAACTCTCTCCATTTTTCCTGGGCTTCCTGTCTCCAGTTCCTTCCTAAGAACCTCCTTCCACTTGACCGACGGTGGTGGCATATGCCTTTAATCCAAACACTTGGGAGGCATTGTCAGGAGGATCTCTGAGTTGGAGGCCAGCCTGGTCTATAAAGTTAGTTCCCCCAGGACACCCAGGGCTACACAGAGAAACCATGTCTTGTTTAAGAGAGGGGGGTCTTCCTCCACTGTCATAGCACCAGGTCTGCTTTCAAACCCACTTTTATTTTAAAAGCCTTTTCTAGCCATTCTCAGCTCTTCTTACTTCTTTTCTTTGACCAATTTTTAACAAGGTAAGAGTGGTCTATTCCTCTGTAGGATGGTGCCACAGTCTGCCAGAAGCTGCTGTGCATACACTTTTACTATTCTGAATCACATTCAATCCAATTGGAAAATGAACCCTCTTCCTTCTACGAGACCCGTGAACTCACAGGGCAAGGACTACGGACTCACTTTTACCTTCCCAATGCTGCACAGAGTCTGGGGACACCGAGGCACATGGGCCTGGGCTATGGTAGCTGAATAAGGTGGAGTAGGCAAGTTAGAAAGCAGGGTTCCTCTGTTGGTTTCTGCTTCAAGTTCTCACCCTGAGTTCCTGACATGGCTTCTCTTAATGAAGGACTATAACCTATAAGCTAACAAAACAAAACACCTTTCCTAAGCTGCTTTTGATCATGGTTGTTGTTAATAGCACCAGAAAGCAATTAGGACAAGAAGCACTGCCCAGAACTTTGTGGAAATTACAGAAACTTACATGGCTGTCCAGTATGGTAGGAGTCACAGCCACATGTGGAAACTGAAATGTAGACTAACTGAAGAACTGGATTTCAAAGTCTGACCTGCATCTGAACAGCCGTTTCTGGAAATGGAGGGAAGGCTCAGCAGTTAAGAGCTACAGCAGAGGGACCCAAGTTTGGCGGTAAAGTTTGGTGACTCACGTGCCATACACAACAATATAATTTAGAATTTTTGTTTGTTTGTTTTCTGAGTCAGGGTTTCCTCTGTGTAGCCCTGGCTGTCCTGGACTCACTCTGTAGACCAGGGTGGCCTCAAATTCAGAGATCCGCCTGCCTCTGCCTCCTGAGTGCTGGGATTAAAGGTGTGCGCCACTATACCTTGTATACTTTGCTACCTTAAAAGGATTTTAAGGGCTGGAGAGTTGGCTCCAAGGTTAGCAGCACTTGGGCTCAATTCCCAGCAACTACATGGCAGCTGACAACTTCCTTTAACTTCAGTTTGAGGATCACATATTTTCCTCTGACCTTTGTGGGCACTAGGCTTACACATAAAAAAATAAATAAATCTTTAAAATCTTTCTTTTTTTTTTTTTTTTCTGAAACAGGGTTTCTCTGTGTAGCCCTGGCTGTCCTGGAACTCACTCTGTAGACCAGGCTGGCCTTGAACTCACAGAGATCTGCCTGCCTCTTGAGTGCTAGGATTAAAGGCGTGTGCTACCATATCCAGATAAATCTTTAAAATAATTAAAAAAAATCTTTCAATAGCCACTTGTAGCTAGAGGCTATCATGTGGGTACTGTTCTAGAGTAGACTTACACTGTCTTCTGGCTTGTTTCAGGTTATTCTTGATTTTTCCTGTCACAAAAGACAAGAATTAGTCTTGGACTCAGCCAAGCTAAATACATGTTCCCAAGCCTTTCACTATGAAAAAACCATAAAATGCACTCTTGGAATTTCTGAAATTTGGGCTTTCTCTATAGCCTCCTATAATGGTTTATCCTAAGTGTTACTCCCACCCTAGCGTACAAAGTTATTCTCAAATAAAGACGTAAAGGTTCAAAACAAAAGAGAGCATCCTACCATCTTCACAATGTAGTAGGCCATAGCGTGTAAGTGCCGGGTAGAAGTCCCACTACCAATTACAAAGTAGTCTGTGTATCTCATTTCTGGAGGAACCTTGATCACACAAATGTCTCTTGCGTTTTCTTGCCTCAGAAGTGAAACCAGCATATCGATGTCAAACTTGGCACCAATGTGATCTGAAATGCAAGAAATGCTTGTGTCAGACAGCCGAGGAAAAGACAGACCTACATGTTTCAGAGAAGCAAACTCACACAAGACAGTGGGACTGCTCCTCCAAGAGTGTATTTATATCCAAAATGCTCCCAAGTTCAAGGCTAGACTGAGGAGCTCAGCAAGACAATGTCTAAAGCCTGAGGGTGAGAGCCCTTCAGTGGTAGAATGCTTGCCTAGCAGGTACAAGTTCCTCAGTCCAGTCCCCAGTACCACCTCTGCCCATGACAAAAACCAACCAACCAAAAATCAGCTCAAAACTGAACCTAGACAGCAGTTTCATGAAGCAACACTCAGCTTTTCTAGGCAGAATTAGATTAGAAAGACACTGAATGCTGCAACACAAATTCTGTTATTACCAAATGGAAGCAGTAGCAGATGATTTTCTACACACCAATACCGGAATGACAAACATACAGCAAATACACAGATGCTACCCAAAGAGCACCAGCATTATTTGGGGAGGAGACTATCTCAGGGCATGGGGCATATTAAATCGAATCACAGCTACAAAAAATTACTGAACTGTAATTACGAGGTAGGCAGGTTCTCTATACCCGTTGAAGGTTCCATAGCCTTCAACGGGTATAGAGAAACATGGCTTCCAGGACTAGTGCTACTAAGACCAATCAGGACATTTCCTACGACCCTGGGTAGATCGTGTGGAGGGGTGAGGACCCTGGGGCCGTGATGCCAAGGGCCAGGTGTGACCAGCCACATGACTGGGGTTTGAGGACAGCACGTTTCCTGTCCTCCCGGTCTCTTCGCTATGCAAATGGAATGTTGGAGCCAGGCACGTCTCAAGTTCCTTCCAGCTCTGCGTCTGCGCGAGTTCTGCAACTCACCCCCGAAGCCCACAGAGAAGCCCGGCCGCCAGCTGTCTGTCCTTCCCCGTACCTGCGGCTCCCGGCTGCGGGCGAGCGTAGCCATCCGTCCTCTCCCCCGGCTGAGGCTCACGGTGCAGGCCGCGCGTCGCGCTCGAGGTCGGGCAGGTCGCGGACCCCGCCGGAAGCCACCGCTCTGCCAGCCGCGGAAGCTGGGGAACCGACGCCTCCGCGGGGCCAGCTCGCTGGGGGACCACCCAACGCCGCAGCAGTGGCAACAGGCGGCGCGCGGACAACCAGCCGGGACCCATGGCCATCGCCGCGAGTTCTCCGGGGGCGGGGCCCTCCGAGCGGATTCGGGATTTACGTCACGGAGTGGGCGGAGCTGTGACCGAAAGCGGAGACTAGGAAGGAGTGGCTGGGGGTGTTTTATTAAGGCATACAAGGGCAGTGATGGCGCATGTCTTTAATCCCAGCCCTCGGAATTAAAAGCCAGAAGCAGGCGGATCTTTGAGATCGAGGCCAGCCTGGTCTACAGAGTGAGTCCCAGGATAGCCAGGGCTACGCAGAGAAACCCTGCCTCTAAAAATGTGTGTGTGTGTGTGTGTGTGTGTGTGTGTGTGTGTGTGTGTTGTGTGTTTGTGCCCAAATAATCTTTATGGGGCTGGAGAGATGGAGAGACTCAATGGATCAGAGCACTGCGTGCTCCAGGGGTCCTGAGTTCAATTCCCACCAACCACACAGAGTCTCACAACCATCTATAATGGATCTGATGTCCTCTTCTGTCTGTCTGATGCCCTCTTTTATCATGTAGGCATACATACAAATAGACTGCTCATATACATACATACATCTTAAAAGTAATTAAAGGATTTCTACCTCTCCCCTCTCTCCCTCTTTTTTCCCCACCACCACCTCAAACCCTCTCTAGCTCTCTCCTCTCTCTTTTTCCTCTCCCCCAAATATGCAGAATTAACCCTGTCAGATAAAAATTAAATATTTTTCAGTCATCTCCGATCATCAAAAAAGCCAAAAACCAAATATATATATATATAGATTCAAGATATAGAGAGATGGCTGAGAGGTCAAGAGCACAGACTACTCTTCCAGCAGACCTGGATTTAATACCCAGCTCACAACCATCTGTAACTCCATATCCATGGCATCAAATGCCCTCTTCAGGCCTTGAAGCACACACACATAGTGAACAGACATATACCTGAATACTTAAAATTTTAACAACAAGAATAAACAAACAGAAATGAATGTTTCAAAAAAGAAAGAAAGAAAGGAGTTTGAACAGAGAAGTATCTAATATGGTTAATTGCTTCCTGCAGAAGATATGGGCTATTAAATGCAAATCTCAGTGCTGAGTTTGGGATACTATCCCCCCTACATTATTGATCAGGAAGGCCCCAGACCCACCTAGAAACAACCTAGGCCATTGTGATTGTTTTTCGGTTGTGTACTACAATTAGATGGTAAGATTATATTGCCAAAGACACAACACACCTTGTTTTAAAGCTGGAAGTAATCTAAGAACTTTTCCCTGCGGCCACCTTTCATAGTGTCAGGGGGTGGTATGCAGGTCACTGGGGGAAAAAAGTCATCATCAGACTTATCCTAAATGATATAATTCCAAACTGCCAGGCAAGAGGACCCCACTGATGCAATGAGTTATGGCGTTAACTTTCTGCTTAGATTTGAGCACTGGCTCACAGGAGGGAATTCATGCCAGTTCTGTAAACCTGGTCAAAACAAAAGCATGGCTGAGGGAGGCCATAGGAGGGAACCTATTACTAGTGTCTTGCTAAATGGACATGCTGTCAAACTACCTTTTAAATATTTACATTTACACTTAAGGATTAATACTATTCCTTAAGGCTCAGAGAACAACATCATGGTGCAGGCAATGGGGAACTATAAGAACTGGGGGGTTGAGAAGGAGCACTGTGAAACGCTGTCCATGGACATGACCCACTGCAGCTGTGGCTGCCTGCACAAGGTCAACATTACAACATAGATGGGGAAGGGGCCCCGTGAGGCCTCACCCCTGGCTGAGGAGCTATTGGCAACAGAGAGCAACTATTGAGGGAAGAGGAGTTATTTTTCTTTCTAAGTGTGGCTATTGGTTGCTCATGCTTCTGTGGATGGCTACATACCTGTGTGTGTAAAGGTAGCACTAATTGAACTCAGCGGGCTATACGATAAAAGGACAAGAAGGTGGGAGGAGTGTTTGGGGAAGTGGAAGGGAGATTTGGGAATAGATATGATTGTATCTATTACAATTGTATGCATGTATGAAATTGCCAAAGGATAAACATTAAAATATTCTTTCAAAATATCCATATTCCTTTGAAAATGTGAAATCCCATGGGGGAAAAAATCTATTATCGTGGATTAAAGTGGGACAAAGACAGGGGAGGAAAGGCCTCATTTGGGAAGTGCTCTTAGGTGGGCCTACAGTTCAAGCATGAAGTTTCCACCAGTGGACAGCAGTGTAGGGGCCACCTCAGGGAGGACACTGGAGTGACCAGGGTCATATACTTCGTGGACAAACTGAAAGCAAAAGCCAGGTTTCTGAGAAGAAAGCTTCCTGCATAGCCCGAGTATCTGGAGCACCACCTGATATATAGCAGGTGTCTCCAAGCTATCTGATACTATTCATTCTTTAAAGAAAAAAAAAAAAGAACACCAAGCATTAGTGTTGGGAGATGTTTTACCAGATTCAAAAACTTGCCAGGAGTGGTGGTGCACACCTTTAGTTCCACACTTGGGAGGCAGAGATGGGTGGATCGCTGTGAGTTCAAAGCCAACTTGGTCTACATAGTAAGTTCAAGGCCAACCAAGTTTACATGGTTAAAACCCTGTCACAAAATAAATGCAGAAAGTAGTATAAGTACCTGTGTGCTCTGCTCCAAATATTTACAATTGTTCTGTTACATTTGAAAATAAGATAATTAAATGATCATAGCGAAGTTGTCTCCTCTGTCTTCTACTTCCACTTCCCCATGGATATGAATTTTGTATTTCTTGCTATATATGCCATCTGTTCTGTGTTCCCACATGAGCATCCCAGGAGTATATTATCGAGGATTATCTGCATATGCTATAAAACTTTGTGATCACAAGAAAATCAGTATAGTTGTATATCATCAGCCATAGGGACTTGCCCTGAAAAATAGCATCATTAAGCAAGTTCATTGTACAAATGTCATACATAAACTAAGCTAAAACATTATGAGGCATTGTAATCATGGGGCCAACATGTAGCCCTGCCTTTGTCCCATATTCTCAAAGAGGTCACTTACATAGTCTCCAGGACAACTTGGACTTCTGATGTCATGCTGTTCCTCATGTTTTAGCTACTTGTGTTCCTGCCTCATTTATCCTCTGTAAGCATGCAGAGGTCAGAGGTTCATATCTTGCTCCCATTCACACAAATGGTATTATCCTAGAATATTGTACTCAGTGACATTCTCGTTATCGGAATGTCATGGGGAAGAAATGCTTCAAACTTAGGCATTTGTATAAAATCCATTAGAAAAAGACTACCAGGCACACGTGGTCAAAATTAACAAGTGACAAGACACTCAAAGGAGTTTGGAACCTATCAGTACGTGGGAAGGGCAGCCTTTGCTTAGGAGTTTTGCTTGTGCTGCCCAAGGCTAAAGAGAGGCCAGGGAAATTGGGGCCACCTGTGACCTGGGAGCTGTCCTGAAGCAAATTAATCATGGCAGATCTCCTTTGTTCCTGAAAGCAGGGATGTTGTGGGTCAGTCACAAGCACTATGTTACGTGAGAAGAGTCAGGTCCTATAAGATACCGCTGTGTGGCTCACAAGAAACATGACATTTGACCACCAGCTGGGCCAAGCGGCAGACCCAGGGACCTCGTTCCTTAGAAATGTGAGGGAAAACGGCGTGCGTGGCGTGTGTGCGTGCGTGCGTGCGTGCGTGCGTGCGTGCGTGCGTGCGTGCGTGTGTGTGTGTGTGTGTGTGTTTATAACTCCAGCACACTGGTGGCTGAGGCATCTTCAGCTATATAGTAAGTTCCAGGCCAGCAGAGGGTACAGAGACCTTGTCCCCAGGAGACGAGAGGAAGAAGGAGAAGGGAGGTGTGGAGTGTTAAGCCTGGGACAGGAGTGATGCTTATGATACTGAAAGGAAAATAACGAGGAAAGCAGTACTGAGAGAATGTTTTGAAGTATGGTTGGAAGGCCCCAAGGGAGGCAAGGCAGGTAAACTCAAGCACCTAGGAAGGTGAACTCTGCCACCTCTGGTCTTGGCAACGCCTGCAACAGATGATTATGTTATATTAAAACTCAAGACACATTGCAAGAGGCTATGGGACCCTTTCGTGGAATTTTTTTTTTACCATGAATATACATTGTTTTCTGCATCCTCTGCAACTCACTAACTAATGGGCAGCCCCTGTTCTCTGCTCTAATAGCACTTTGCACGCAAAAGAATTTTTACTGTCTTGCAATATTTGCTCATATGACATGAGCACCTTCCCCACACCCTTCAGAACAGGAATTTGGAACTCTCTGGGCTCCTGCAGCCTCTACCATGGCAGATGAATTGCATTTACAGGGCTCCCGAGTGTCAGCTGACTGACATGAAGCTATGCAGTAATGACCAAGGCCTAACAATCTATAGGAAGATGAGATGTTCCATACACCATGAAATGGACTTTCTCATCATCGGTTTCAGAGACCAGGGTTGTCAGCACCATGTCTGTAATATTAATCGTCAAAAGGCTGCTTGTATACATCACACCTCTTACCTGGCATAAAGACTCGGGAAATGCTGGTCATTGAAAGACGACCTCAGAGAATGTCCCTGTCCTTTGAGAATAGAATTAGCTATGATCTGACTTAAACTTTGTTTTCAAATATCGATTTCTTTTTAAGATGGGATCCATTAGTCTAATAATCCCAACATTGAAATGCTTAGATGGAAGGAGGTTGAAGCCCAAAGTAGCTTCCCTGACGGAGTTGGGGATTATTAACTAACCAGGATCAATGACTATGAGGCCTTTTGAGTATGGATTTTAATTACATTTCTGGTCCCTCAGGCTTCCTGTATGATCTGTCAGCAGCAAGGCCAAATGGCCCCCAACTTTGTTTCCTGGAGTCTGCTGGGAAGATGGGAAGCTGTATTTTCAGATATTTTCTGCTGCCAACTCCAACTGAGGGCAGGGGATCGAGCCTGGAGTGGGCATGAAGGCATGTGACACAGTGAATGCTGGCTTCTTGGAAAATGCAGAGCGGTGGTTTGAGGTCACCACAAAACCTCTCACAGAAGGTTCTACATGGGAAGTCACCTCTTCTACTGTGTGTCTATTGCCTGCTCCAGTTCATGACACCAGATAGTCCCTAAGGCTCTGCTTCAAAGAAAACAAAACAAAAACCAGAGGGACAGGTGACATAACTTAGTGGGTGAAGGCTCTTTTGCCATCAAGCCTCAGAATCTGAGTTTGAATCCCAGATAAGGTGGGAATTCCACCCCACAAAGTAGAAGGAGAGAATTAACTTCCTCAAGTTGTCTTTTGATCGCCACAGGTGTGCCATTTTGCATATGCACACACAGGTAAACAAATGAATAAATAAATGTAACTTAAAGTAGTTTTGAAAGAAAGGAAAAAGAGAGAGGTAGGAAATTGGTCTCAGAGAAAAGACACATGTCTAAAAGAGCCAATCTCTCAGCTTTACCCACGCTGGACCTGTGTGCCCTCAACTCCCTGGCTGCTACTTCATTGCTTAACATGTGAATGACTACGTGCATATACATTTGGAAGTTTAATCAAATCTGACCTTTGTTTACTCCATGAATACAATAGTGTTTCCTAATTCTGTGGGACACGAACTTCCTGTAGATCACTAAGAAACCTTGAATCTGTGCATACATCAAACACCGTCCTACTTTGGAATTTGTTCCTGTGATAAAACACTGACCAAAAACAACTTGAGGAGGGGAAAGGGCTTTTATTTAGCTTGCAAGGTTATCGTCCATCATCAAGGGAAGCCAAGGCGGGAACTCAGGAAAGAGCTTGAAGCAGCATCACTGGGGAATGCTAACTACTGGCTTGATCTCCATGGTTTGCTCGGCTTACCTTCTTACGCAACCCAGGACCGCCTGTCCTGGGGTGGCATGGCCCATGGTGGGCTGGGCTTTCACACATCAATAACTGATCAAGAAAATACACCACAGACATATCCATAGGCTGATCTAATAGAGAAAATTTCTCAATTGGGAAGACTATTCCAGGGTATGTCTAGATTTGTCATTAGCTAACCATCACACCATATTTGGGGTGATTAAACACGCTTCCTGGCCTGATTTGGAGACTTGCACTACTGATCTCAGCACTGGGGAGGCTAAGAAAGAAAGATCATGAGTTCAAGGCCAGGTGTGGCTACAGAACAAGACCTGTTTTAAAATAAATAATAACAAAAAATGTTTCCTACAGCAGATGGAACAAATCAGAATTGAGTCAAATTTTATTTTGAAGTGTTACTTAATTCAAATCAGCTTTTTGTTGTCCAGATATTGATATATGTGCCATTCTGTGGCTTCCAGGGAGCTCAGGCCTTGTGCATGCTTCTCCTAGCTCAGTTGGTTTCCAGGCAGAAAAGGTTGAAACATAGACTGGGAGATCCATACCCTCAGGATATCTGGTCAGGCCAGAGAGGCAAGAGAAACGTTTATTTTCATTGCCAAGTTTTACAGCTCTCTTAGCTAAGCAAGCAGGAGAGTTAGGGTAGTCCTAACTCTCTCATGCATGTGGTGAAAGGTTACCAGCTCTCTTAGCTGAATGGTTGGTGCCAGGTCTGGCAGTTTCAAGAAATCTGGAGCTCCCAGAGCCAGGTTAGGCAGCTGGGTGAGTGGTACAGGAGAGGTGGCAGAAGCTCAACACCTCTCAGTGGGCTTTAAAAGCAGCCACTAGGGTGACCAGTGGCAGGGATCAAGCCTCAAGCCTGGCTAGGCAGTTGGAGGCAGAGAGGTGGGATCGTGCTCCCTGAGCAGGCCTACCTAAGGCCGGTAGTGGTGGTGGTGAATTCTTCATGGAAGGAAGAATGCTTCCTTCCCAAGCTCAAAATAAACAGCCCGATCTCAGGCAGTCATGGTGGAGGCATGGAGAAAATGAGTTTATTTTGTGAATCAGGGGCATTATAAACCTTTGGGCAGTGGGGAGGAGTTTTGGAGGAGAATGTGTTTGATTTGCTGGGTATGGTCCTATCAGAAGAAAGGAAATGTAGACAATAACTATCTCATGGGCAGCACAGGTGGGGAAAGACCTCCAGGTTCACTGGATGGGTTTCTTATCAGGGAAGAAGGTGTCTTCCATGTGGGGCTATGTGACTCCTTGGAGAATCTGAGGTTTTCTCAGATCAGGTGGAGGAAGGGCTTCCACTGAAAAAAGGGAGTCCTTCATTTGGCACCGAGCTCAGAGGCTTTCCGGAAATGCCAGACTTCAACCTTACCAGCAGAAATTCCTCGCAATATACATTCAAAGAATTGCAAATTTCGTATGTGTAAGAGAGAGAGTCTCACTATGTAGCCCTGGTTAGCCTAGAATCTGCTTACATGAACCAGACTGGCCTCAAACTCACAAAGATCTGCCTGTCTTTTGAGTGTTGAGATCAAAGGTGTGTGCTGCCACACCTGGAAAACTCCCATTATTTTAAACAAAAGCTACTTTAGTCATAAAGGTTGGTCCCAATGCTCTCTGACCTCAGTGACCCTTTATGACCTCACAGAGTAGTGTACTGCTGGACATCTGCAGCTATTGGTGACTCTTCCCATTGCTGAGTGGGAATTTTTCCTTCCTATTGACGTGCTGTTTCTGTTCCTTAGGGACCTTGCCAAAGGAAGGACTAGCATTCAAATAACTTCTTCTATAATTCCAATACATTATACTACATATGAATTTGGGGATGGAGAGATGGCTCACCCATTAATAGCATGCTGGTCTCTCTTCCAGAGGACCCAGTTCCAGGGCATCCAATGTCCCTCTTCTGGCTTCTGTGGGCACCAGAATAACAATTGGCACACGGATATACATGCAGGCAAAACATCTATACGTATAAAAATAAAATTGTCTGGTAATAAAACAAAAAACTGGAAAAAATACGAATTTTAAAAATTGAAGCAAAAAATAAATATATTTATTAATAACTATTAACTGTTATTTTAGGCCTGCAGAGTGGCTGGCAGGGCCTGTTGGGAGGCCTGTAGGCCTGGCACACCTGGCTTGGTGGAGGCCTAAGACCGGGGCAGCCAGCAGGGCTGGAATAACAAATATCCCAAACCTTTTAATGTTTCAATGCTTAGGCCTTAGCTGACTCTCAACTAGCTCATATAAGTTAACCCGATCAACTATTCTCTAGCTGCCATGTGGGTTGTGGTGCCTTCAGAGATCACACCAAGACTTTTGTCTGCTTCCTAGTCTCCTGGCAGAAAGAGAGCTTCCTCTATATTTTCCCAGGGTTCCTTCTTCCTCCCAGGAAGTTCCCATACTCTTTCTGCCCAGCTAATTGGCCAACAGCAACTTTTATTATCCAGTCAGAATATGCCTCAGATAGGGTGTTAACCAGATCTCGGTGCTTTGAAATCAGCTTTTGAAAATCATGCATAAGACCTTTCTCCAACATAAAATATATTTCATTTAAAAATGTTTTGTTTCTCTGACAGACATTGATTGTAGAGCAGGAATTATGAAGGACTTGCCTACCCTGTCTTGGCAGAGATAGGCTGTTGACTTACCTGTAATGTATGGAGAGAAAGTGGGAACTGTCCAGGCAGCCACTGGTATGTCATTTCTTAGTTTTGGAAGCTGCGGGCCCTGCACTTCCTATATAATCAGATATATTTATCCCTCTCAGGTCTCTGAGGTAGTTGAAGAATAGATAGCTAGAGTCTCATAGTTAAACTTTGAGTTGTTTAGGAATCAAGAGGGCGTTCTGGATCTAAGAAGATGTTTTTAAAATTGTGATGCAAGTTAGTATGAAAGCTGAGTTAGATATAGAACTTTAAACTCATGGAGATGGTTAGATAGTAGAATGTTAAAGTCAGGTGCCAAATACATATGGACTGGACATTGGGAATGTATACTAAGCCATGTAACTCTCATAATTGTGGCGTATTTATTTCTGTTGTTTTGTATTGTATTTATTGTTATAAGAGAAAGAACCATTTGTTGGACTGAAAGGGGGAGCTGTTGGGGGGAAAAAGATATACCTTAAACTAAAAAAAAAAAAGGAGTAGAGGATGGGGGGTTAAGGGGGAAGAGGGTGGAATGGTGGGATTGGAGGGGGGAGGGGATTGTGATTGAGATGTAACTTGAAGAAATAAAAAATAAATTATAATAAAATAAAAAAGTTTTGTTACCTACCCTGTAGAAGTCCTACTTGGAAAGTGAGGGTGTGGTAATTATCTTTCTTTTTGGTGTTACCAAATACCAAACAAAGAACAGCCTCAGGAAGGAAGAGTCTATTTGTGCTTACAGTTTGAGGGGACATAGTCCATCCTAGTGGTGAAGCACAGGGGTTACTCTGTGTGCATAGTCATGAAACAGATACAAAGTGTGGTGCTCAGGTCCTGCCTCCTTCTTACTCATCCTGGGACCACTGATGCCTTTCCTATCCTATCCTGAGTAGTTTGTGACGGTGGCTAAGTGCTAACTAATGTCCCACTATTGTCGGCTCTCAACTGTGTACCTGTGTCTGCTCCTGCCTCCTGAATCTCAAACTTACATAATAATTACATTCCACTTGAGCGTTCAACAGCCTCTCCAATATAAATGTCCAACAGCAAGCTATGTATCTGTACCCTCCCACTCTAATTATCTAAGTAAGTCCTGCATCCTCCTTTCAAAATGATGCCTAGACTGATACAACATGCAATGTGGATGAAAAAATAAAACATGGTGAAGTAAGGGCTGTGAGATGGCTTAGCTGGTAAAGATACCCACTGCCTGATGATCACAGCCCCAATAATAAAAAACATAATTAAAAAGATTTTTAATTGTATATGTTTTAAAACCTGTATTTATTTATTTGTGTGTGTGTGTGTGTCTGTCTCTCTCTCTCTCTCTCTCTCTCTCTCTCTCTCTCTCTCTCTCTGTGTGTGTGTGTGTGTGTGTGTGTGTGTGTGTGCCACAGTCTTCATGGAGACCAAAAACAACTTGGACAATTTGTGTGACTGTTCTCATCTTCCACCATGTGGGTTCTGAAGATTAAGCTAAGATTGTCAGGGTTGGTGGCCTTTACCTGCTGAGCCATATCAAGGATATGATGCACTAAAAAAGGGCAAAGTTTACGGTGTGTGAAATACATCTCAATCTAACTATTAGAAAGGAGGAGTAAGAAGGCAGGGATGAGCAGTGTAAGTACATGTAATTATGGACTGCGGAGATGGATCTCAGTCTAGAGACAGTTTGGCCTGCAAACACAAGGACTGGAATCTGATCCCTAGGACCCATGTATAGCTGGGTGTGGTGGTGTGCACCTCTAATCCTATGCCAGGAAGGCAGAGATAGACCCTTGGGGCTCACTAAGTCACCAGCCTGGCCTGCTTGGCAACTCTAGGCCTGTAAGAGACCCCCGTAAAAACTGAGGTGGATGACATCTATCTACGAATGATACTCAAGGCCATCTTCTGGCTTCTACAAGCACACACATGAACACACAGAGCCACTTGCACACATACACCTGCATGCACACACATGCACACACACATACACACACACACGAAAAGTGTAAGTAACCAAAACAAAACAGAACAGTAAAAAAAGGAGCACAGACAAAAATTTCAAGAAGGTACACTGCCTGCTAATTATGGCTCTGTATCAAGAACTTTATTATTTGATGCCAAAGACAATAAAAAGAGGGTGTCTGGAAAAAAAAAGTCTAGGCCTAAGGAGAAAAACTACAACCTCACTATCCACAGGGAAGGGACAGTCATTAAACTACAACCTCACTATGCACAGGGAAGGGACAGTCAGTAAACTA
>CAJQZJ010033923.1:93168-122471 GCA_907164525.1 Lophiomys imhausi
TACTACTACTACTACTACTACTACTACTACTACTACTACTACTACTAGATAACATTTTGTAAATAGAATACAAGCCCATTTATATGCTCCACATACTGGAAATGCTCTCTAAGGAAAAAAAATCATTTAAAATATCATGCTTATCCACCTGACAGCACATATCTGGAACCCCAGACCTGGGCTGGGTGGAGATAGGTAGATCCCAGGTGGCTCCCTGGCCAGCCAGCCTAGCTGAAACAGCAAACTGCAGGTTCAGCAAGGGACTTTGTCTCAAAATGTAAGGTTAAAAGCCAATAGTGAAAGAGTCCTGGCATCAACGTCCCTCCCCAGACTGGAGTGGAGTGAGGAGACCCACACATATATTTATATACCTCCCCACACCACACAGACACACACACACACACACACACACACACACACACACACACACACACAAATGAATAAAACTGTAAGCTTCTGTAATTATTTCAGGCCCCATTACTTAGCCCTCCCTGCTAAGCAATGCTTTAAAGCATTCTGAATTAATTATGGTTGAGTTAGCACCTTTGTATAAAGACAGCACTCTTCTTAGTAAAACTGAATTCATAGCGGGTACTGGCTTTTGTTTTACAGCTTGACTTAGGAAAAACAATAGCAGCAAATTAAAATACTTTTAAAAATTGGCTTCAGAAATATTTTTGATGTATGGCATGACACAGCTGAGAAAATCAAGCTTGTTTTTTTTAGGAATGTGATTTTAAAAGCCCAAAATTAAATAAATTAACCAGATTTTCTAGACACTAAAAGTGTCTATAATTTATTTAGACTTACAGCTGCTCTTTCTATTTATAAGGAAGATTATCCATTCTTGCAAATAAAGAAATTGGTTCTTAGAAATGTAGCTCAGTTGGTAGAGTATTTGCCCAGCATTTGAAAAGCCCTGTATCTGTCTGGCTAACGGTATGCCTGTAATTCCAGCAAGTGGAAGGTGAAGGCTGGAGGCTCAACAGGTCATCAGTGTTGGAGATAATATTGAGTTTGAAGCTAGCCTGGGCTACATAAGAGCTTGGGTAGAGGGAGAAGGATGGAGGTCAGAGGGTGGAAGGGGATTTAGGGGTTTAGAGTCATGCTAGGATGAAGCTGTCTGTCTGGGCTTGCCCAACACTGCCACATTTGTTTGTATCTGGACTTAGGATTTCTTAGTTGCACCCCAACAACCTTTTGGGGTGTTTGTTAGTGAACCCCATGACAGTGTGCTGATGCCCAGTCAGGCGGGATAGATTTCCATGTACTCGAAATGTGCTTTTCAGTGCCTGAAAACTGTCTGTGCTATTTAGTGAAGAGAGGCAAATCATAGAACAAAGCAGACGACGCAACCATTTGCATAAAATCCAAAATGACAAAACGCATAGAATGTTTGTAAATGAATAGAAAATGATCTGGACAGAAAGACAGCCACAATGTCAGGATGAACTCAGGAAGAGAGCACATGGAGATTTTTCCTTTTATGCTAGGCTTATTTATGTTTGTTTGAATGTTTACTAAGATATGTGAATTAATTATTTTACAATCTAAAACATTCTATATAGGAATAAAAATGGGCAATGAAAACCTAACAGCAGCAGGGACATCAATACAAGTTTGAGGCCAGCCTAGCTTACATTTCAAGTTCAAGGCCAGTATGGCTGCACAGTGTCTCAAGCTGATTAATTAAGTTACTGAACAACTAACTGACTAACTAATGAAGACCACTGCCACCACCACCGCCACCGCCACCACATTACTCAGAAAGTACTCACTTAAAGAGGGACTGGGTGTTGACAACGTGGGCAAGGGCGAAGGCGAAGGGCATGGCCCGGATACTGCAGCTTGCACGGTGAGGTTAAGGTTGAAGGTTCCATTGAGCACATACGTGTGATTCAAGGTGTGATTGTTGGAGACAAACAGACCAGTGTTGTCCCCGAAGTTCCACTTGTAGGAAATGGCAGAGTCATTGAGGAAGTGGCTGGGATCATGAATGAGGACATCGAACACAATGGGGAGGTCTCTGAGGAAAGTGTCGTCGGATGAGTTTCGGTCGTTCTTCTGGGACATGGTCACAAATACAGGGATCTGATCTAGAAGATGCAACACCAGAAAGGAAGAAAACACATAGTTGCTTGCCTGTGTGTGTGTGTGTGTGTGGGGGGGGGGGTGCTGCAGTGAAGCTTTCTGCCTGAAGATTAAAATGAGACCTCCTTATATGTAAACTCTAGAGGTTCCCAGCTGCCAGGCAGGTGGGCTACCACAGAGTTAAACACTTAAGCTCTGCTGGACCCCAGACGAGCCTCACCCTAACTCAGAACACCACACACTGACTCTTCCCTTGTCTGCTGAGGCGAGAAGGACTAAATGCCCCGTGCTCCACTGACGTCCAGTTCACATCACGCACCTGTTATCACATACAGGTCTTTCACCTGCGAGATGGGGATGTATGTCCGGCCATGTCTTCGGAAGACGACCACCTGCATGACCTGAGGGCCGACTGTCAAGTTGGCTGTGTTCAGAGAAACTTGTGCTGAACACCGACCCAGTTTGGTGAAATACTGACCTGTGGAAGGGTGGGCGTTTCTAGTTATTGGCAACATTACATGATCATTAGACAAGCTGCTTCGGAAGGGTTGGTTAAAGGGCGCTCTGAGGAGAGAACAGGCTGGAAGCTCCAGAAAGGGAGACAGTGCTGGGCTCTATGCAAAACCCAAAGAAGCAACTCTGTGGTTACACAAAGGTAACTTCACACAGCTGCTTAAAATGAAAGAACTCTTTAGTGGAACAATAGGATCTGTTCCTAATTTAGGGTTAGGGTTAGGGTTGTAGGTGGGACAACACTCCATTAAGTTTAAATGATTTGCATGTGAAATGCATATTCTTTCCTTAGGAAATTCATTTAATGTCATGGTGAAGTATCCGGGAGAATTTTTAAAAGTCCTTTATTCACAAATCTACCTGATCTTGTAACAATAGGCTTCACTCTGTTTAGATTTTGCTGGGAGACTGGACTTCCACTTTTTAGAAGTGCTTGTACCCACACCCAGCAGAGATGAAAGACCAACAGCGGACCACATACACCAAGGCCACGGAATGACTCCCCGAACACAGTTGAGTAATCCCATTTCTCTCTGTGGCCCTCCCTGAAACATATAGGTGCTGGCTACAGAAGTGGCAGGTCAGCATAAGTAATTTTAGATGCTGTAGTCCAATGCTATGATAACAAAATAAAAATGTGCATCCAATAATATCTTAAAAGACCAAAAATTATTAATACTGAAAACATCATCGTTCACTAGTGATCATTTCTGATGTTATTTGTGAATGACTCTTATATTTTGTGTGTGCCCTTATGTTCCACATTTCCCACAGGGCACATGCTTCTTTAACTTCCACGAATTCACCTGAGAACATTAGCAAATTAATGAATAAGCAACCATGTACCATTACAATAAAAATTTTCATAGGACTATGCTAGACTAGTCTTCGGCTGTTGTTTAAGAAATCCAAATCTCCTCTCTTCTCATTTTCATTTTATTTCTGTGATGTCCTGTGGACTTGGTGTACTTAACCAGGATTGTATTTTCCCCTCGCTTTTCAACCAAGTAAGAAGAGCCAACAGAGGGATGGGTGTTATAGTTTCAATTAGAGAATATGGAAAGCCAAGGTTAAAACGTGAAAGAAATGTAAAATGCTAAGAGTTTGTAAAAACCAAACCAAGTGTGTGAAAGACGTAGACAAAGCTCCATTTCTTCCATCCATGGGGCCGAGGGAAGGGCTTCCCGTCAGGGAACACGAGGTGCTCGCTTCGGCTGGTGCCAACTTCCCGGTTGCTCTCCTCTGCCCCTGCTGTCCAGTTGTAGACATACAGGTCAGAAGTCAATCCCAAATCTAGTAGAGAAACAAATAGGTCGAGTCACTGGCCTTCACATGCCCAGTGATCAGCACTCAAACACATCAGGTTTCCAGAATTACCGTAAAAGCTGCTACATGGGTAACACAAAGTTCAGAATTCACCCATTGCATACCGATTCCTAGGGCACTTTCCTGTGTACATGCTGTATGTCAATAAAGTATTATACTATCAATTTCCAGGAAACTTCCATCTGGACATTTTATTTAACACAAGTACCTTTCTGTTGAGTCTCTGAATCTCAGTGCTATTCAAAGCACCACTCAGGGTGCATCATCTTCCAGCTCGGCACACTCTGCCCTCAGCTTCTTTTCCTCACTCACTGATATCCCTGCGGAGTCCTAAGTCACAGTCCCCAGAGGACTGCCCTAAGGAGCGTGTTTCCTCACTTCACTGAAGCACATGGCCATGCTGACCCCTGCACACTGCCCTTGGCTCTCCCACACTGGTTATTTGTCTCTTCCAATGATTCAGACAAAAAAAAAAAAGCACCCCCTCCCCACCCCAGCACAACAACTTGTTCTTTACCTCTGGGGAATTTGTCACTCTCTGCTGGCCTCTGAGGGCACTTTCACACACAAACACAGATACATTTGCACATAAGTGAATAGTAAAAATAAATCCTAAAAAGAGGATCTCCTTCTATGCACCACTATAACAGACCAAAATGGATACAGAGAAAGCCCAAGAGAAACAGACACAGAAAACTGTATGGTTATTGAATCTAGGGAAGAATATCAACCTCTGCAAATGTGTGCTATTTTCCATTTCATTGTCTGTCATCTACAACAGTCCCTTGGCCTGTGTCCTTGAAGAGTCCCTTTATTCAGCTACTAGTTGTTACTCCTTTTTTTCCCCTTAAATTTTCCCAGATTTGATCAAGACCCCTTTGAGCTTGACTCTGGTATCCTTTTGACACAACTCCATTGGACTTTGAGTTCTTCCTCATTTTCTAGTCCAGTTAAGATGTCTCAATCCAGGTATGGTGGCACATGCTTTTAGTCTCAGCACTTGGGAGGCAGAGGCAGGCAGATTCTGAGTTTAAGGCCACACTTGTCTTTGGAGTGAGTTCCAGGGCAGCTAAGGCTACACAGAGAAACCCTGTCTTGCTCCCCTCTACCCCTCCAAAAAAAAAAAAAAAAAAAAAAAAAAAAAAAAAAAAGATGTTTCAGGCAGGCTCATCTGATACTTGCTATATGGTACAGGCTGGTTTCAGACTTGAGATTTTCTTGCATCAGCCTCCTGAGTATTGGGATTACCAGCATGTGTTACCACCATAGTCAAAATCAGTCTTTGTTTTTTAAAATAAAAAGTTGGGCATAGTAACACACACCTGTAATCCTAACACTCTGGACACTGAGACAGGAGGACCAGTGAGTTTGAGGCTAGCCTGGGCTATACAGGAAGATGAGAGACAGAAGAGGGAGATGGAGAGAAAATATTAAATGCTTAACACTAGATTAATATTAACCCCTGTCCATATGGAATTTAGTGTTTTCCTCAAAAGGACATTAAAAAGTAAGGAGGAATGAACCCATCAACAGACTTATAAAAGTCTGAACAGCAGCCAGCTCACCATGCAGGAGTAGCCTCGCCAATGTCTGAGTAATACCTATGATTATCTGAGTTCTTGAGAGTGTACAATTCCCACAAAGTAATTTTCCTTGGTGTATTTCTGCTCTCTTTTTTTTCAACATTTATTTATTTCTTCCATTTACATCTCAATCACAGTCCCCTCCCTCCTCCCACTCCTGGTCCCACCCTCCTACCTTCTTCCCCCTCATCCTCCTATCTGCTTTTTTTTAAAGTAAGGTGTATCTTTTTTCCCCCAACAGCTCCCCCTTTTAGTCCAATAAAAGGCTTTTTTTCTTATAACAATAAACACAACTCAAAACAATAAGAACAATTAGGTCACATTTCTGCTCTCTTAATATGGACAAAGAGTGCAATCTTTTTGAGAGCAAAACAAAATTGGAGTGAGCACATACAGTGTCAGCACCTGCGGAACACCATTTACTTAAAACACTTGTCAACTGAAAAGAACAAATCAGCACACCCTCTCAGATGGACCCTGGGTGGCTTGGTTTTGTGGCCAAATTAGTTTCAGGTAATAAAGCGAGACCCTGAGTATAGGCCATACATTCTCTGTCCAGTGGACACGAAGGACAAGGTGGGTGTGGCAATGGAGGAGATGCAGGTTAGGCTTTTGAGTGCTTGTGTAGTGCTAGGGATGGTACTCAGGTCTTTGCACACTCCAGGAAAGTGCTCACTCACCGACTTTATCCCATCTTCATAGCAGAGCTCATAAGGGGTTACTTAGGAGGAGCTAGAGCCAGTGAGGAGAGAGGGACAGGGCAGGGGAATTGGAGGTGGACGTGATCAAGGTCCACAATGTGCAGTAGGAAAAGTATTTTGCACAGTGAATACAGGCTAATTAAAAACGATGTGGGACACCCCCCCAAAAAAAAGGAAAACAGGTTCAAAGGAGCAGAGAGCCACCAGTTTGCCTAGCCTAAGGAGGGTTGGCTAAAGTTGGTGTTGGGGAAGAGGATGGACAGCTCCACACATCCCTGTCACCCAGCCTGAGGGGGAGAGTGGCAAGGGGAAGTGACAACACCTGTGACTTTATGATTGCAGGCGGGGCTCCTGGAGCAGAGCTTAGCCTTCTTACCATTTCTGCAGTTCCTCTCATAGATGATGTTGCCTCTGGCATCTTCCTTTTGGCATCTGGGAAACACCAGGCTCACCACAAATGTGATATTGGAACCCACCAGAGCTGGTGAATCACTGGTCAGGACCGCTTGCACACGGCCTCCTAGGGCAACAAAGAATGGATCTCATGCCCCCTGAAGGCCTGTCACCAGAAGTGTTTAATAAAGTTCTATCTGTTGGTAAGGACCATTCAATCCATATGCCTCTTGACAGTGGGTTGATTTCCTGATGCTAACTTTAGCTTTCAGAGTACAAGGTTAGAGAAAAAAAAAGTGTAAGAAAAGTTAGAGGGTTTTCTAATAATGGAAAAAAAGTGTTCACTGAAGATAAGAACAAAGCAGGCTGGAGAGATGGCTCTGTGGTTAAGAGCACTGGCTGCTCTTCCAGAGAACCCAGGTTCAACTCCCAGCACCCACATGGCAGTTCATAACCATCTATAACGCCAGTTCCAGGGGGAGCTGATGCCCTTTAGTGGCCTCGCTGGGCACCAGGCACACATGTGGTACACACACACACACACACACACACACACACACACACACACACACACTCATGCAAAATACCAATACACATTTTTTTAAAAATCCGTTATTTGGATTGAGGAGACATGTTGAAAATTTATAGACTTTAATCTTAAAACGAAATGACTGGAGGACCCCGCCTCTGGCTTGTACAGGAAGATTCACTTTCTGGTAAGTCACACTTCAGAATGATCAGATCATGTTGTGGCTTTTCTGAGGGTGCCTACGCTAGGGTAGTCAACAGGTTTGAGGTCGAATCTGGTTCTTCTCTGGAATGTTCCAAGACCTTGAGAATATCTAAAAGTCTGAGAACTCTCTGTCACTCATGGGAGCCTGCACCCTGGCATCCAACCCTGGCATCCATGGGTGTGGTCTTGCTGATGCAGTGCAACTGTGGGGCAGAACTTCCGACTTACCCTCCCAGGAGTTCTTCCACCTGCCGTCCCCTCTTTTCCACACTGGATACAGGTTTTCATTCCATTCGTGTTCATCGGAAGACCAGCCACGTAATTGGTTGTGCTCCCTCATGTGACCTGGATACTGCTCATGGCCCAGCACATCACGAAATCCTATGTCAGTGTTTGAAAAACAAACGATTTTGTCTATTCCATCACCCACTTAGCACTTCTGTGAGAACGGTCGATGGAGCTTTTCGTTTTCGATCATCCGGAAGCACATGTACGATATAGCCAATACATCAAGTAAATAAAGGTGCTTAAGAAATAAGTCTGGTTGGGTATGTTAGTGCACCCAGGAGGCAGGGGACTGCAGATCTCTGTGAAATTGAGGCTAGCCTGGTTAAACAGTGGTTTCCAGTCCAGCTTGAGCCATATAATGAGACCCTTTTCTCCCTTACCTCCCAAGTGTCTACTGAGGCTGGCGAGATGTTATTTGGGTTAGGGTTTATCTACTTCTTTTTCTAGTTCCATCTCTTTTAAAATGCATTTTTGAGGTTCTGTCGTTAGGTATTATCTGCATTTACAATTATTGCTTTCTTGATTGAATTGGCTATTTTCTTATTAGTAGTTAAACTAATAACTACTCTCTTTATCCTTGGTAATGTTCCTTGCTCTAAAGGCTACTTTGCTAGTGTTTAAGTTCATACATCTATGTTTTTCCATTGTCTTACTTTTTCAAAAAAGTCTTTCTTATTTTTATTTTATGTGTGTAGGTGTTTTGCCTGTATCTATGCCAGGGAACCATGTTTATAGTGTGCCCACTGGACTCCAGAAGAGGGTGGTGGAACCCCTGGAACTGGAGTTACAGATGGATGTGAGCTGACATGTGGGTGTGAGGAATTGAACCAGGGTCCTCTGGAAGAGCAGCCGGTGCTATTAACCTCTTAACCTCTGAACCATCTCTCCAACCTGCTTCTTTCACTTCTAACCTGAATGTATTCTTATTTAATGTGGGCTTTTTGTAGACACCGCATATTGGTTGTGTATCTATAAATCAAATCTGAAAATCTCTAACCTTTTTCTGAAGTAATTTACATATGATGTAATGACATGCATTCTGAATTTGAGCCTACCATCTTGTTTTCTATCCACCCTTTCTTTTTCTTTTTTTCCTCCTTATTTATTTATTTTGATATTTTTGAGAGAGTCTTATGTTATCCACATTGCCCTCAAACTTACTATGCAGCCTCGGATGATGTTAAACCCCTGATCTTTCTATCTCCACCTCTCCAGAGCTGAGATAATAGGGCACGAACCAAATCTACCTTCTCTTGTAGTTTGGGGATTATAATTGGATTTCATTTTATCTCCACCTCTGAATTATTAATTATATCTCTTTGTTTTTAATGGTTTCTCTAAAGCTTATTATAATTCTTTGAAAATTCTTCATAATCTTAAATTGATAGTTTTTTGGGTGGTGTTGTTGTTTGTTTAGTCTTGCCTGAAGACTTTGCTGGTCATGTGGTCTCTGTGCATTTTGAATATTGTAGCAGATTGCTTTATTGGTACCCAGCAGCCATTGCCTGCTCCTCTTTTTTTCTCCTTGATAACAGATTCTGATCTGTAACAGATTGCAGTTCTAAAGGTTCTTTTTCCCAGCTTTCCTTGCAGTTTGGGTAGGGGAAGATGGCTATACCCTGGCTTAGGAGAGCTGAGAGGAAGTCTGTCAGAGCTTCTGGGACGTGCTACCCTTTTACACAAAGATTACCCTCAGCCATAACTCTTCAGAACTGATTTCAGAGGTGGCAGGGTACTGGCACAATGCTTGGCCATCACAGCGAGGTTTAACTGTGAAGATACAGATCGGAGGAAACAACCAACACATCAGTGGTGTCAGATTAGAACACTGACAAGAAGCCGCAATGTCTAGATGACATTATTGAGTGAATGCAATCAAAGCACAGATTAGGCTGGGCTGTGGGCCAGTGGTATAGAGTTTGTCTGGCATGCAAGGGCCCTCGGCCTGAACTAGAGCACCACCAGGAAAAAACAAACAAACAAAACAAAAACAAACAAACAAACAAAAACCCAACAGTGGCAAAAAGGCACAGATTGCTCCTTTGCTTGTAAATTTCAGAAGTCAAAGAAAAACACAGGTTGAGATGGAAGAACAGAGAAGCCAGGAGCAGGCCTGCTCAGTCTGCCCTGCCAGAGTTCACACAAGACACAGAACCGTTCGCTAGAGGAGCTGGAGAAATGCCTCAGTGGTTGGTTAAGAGTGCCTGTCAGCAGCACTTGCCTGTGCCTGGAGTTTGTGGATTTTAGCAGCCATGTCAGGGAGCGCACAAATGCTCCAGCTCCAGGAGATCTGGCACTCTCTTGTGGCCTCTGCAGGCACCCCCTCCACAATAAAACACATCTTTTAAAAGGTGTATTTTAAAAGAAAAATAACCCAATAGAGAAAAGGCACATTTTAAAAGGCAGAAAGCAGAGGTGAAGACATCTAGGATTTAGGACTAGAAAGGAATTCTTAGATTAGCACCAACAACATAAAAGTTTTTCTGTAAAAGGAAAAATTGATGTATGAGACCTTATTCAACTAAGAACTTCTGCTCTGTGGACCCAGTGGGAACAAGTAAAGGACAGCAGAGCACAGCCCACTTCCACCAATATCAAAAAACAATTCAAATTTGGCAATGGGAAAAGACACAAGAGAACACTACAGAGGACGTGTAGACACCGAGCACTAGAAGACCCTTGATGAACCCTCCCGCAGACCTATCCGTCACTACCACCAAAGCAAAGATTAGTGCCAGTGCCTGCCAAGTCACAGAACCTAGAAGAAATGGGTTGCCACACAGTGCTAGCAGGGACTTGAGAAGCTGCAGCCACCCTGCTAGATTCTAATGAGACTGAATGTGCAGTTAACCACTATAAAACTCGTCTTAACTGTACTCTTTAGTGTGCACCCCAAAGAAGTGGGCATGAGAAGTCATAGCATCTTTTCTTGGAGTAGCCCAACTTGGAATAACTCTGATGTCCTTCAGTGGGTGAAGGGTTAAAGTGGTACATCACGACCATGGACTACTACTCAGAACTGAAAAGGAACAACCTACTGGTACAGCAATGTCAGTAAGTCTCCAGGGAACTATACTAAGGAGAAACCCCAAGCCAATGCCTGAAGTTCATACTGTAAAATTCTATTGTGTGATGTTCTGGAAATAATAAGATTATTTAAATGGTCAAATTCCCAGTGGCCAGGGACTGGAGCTCGGTAGAGGAGGTATTTGGCTATAAAGTGGGCATGGGATTGTGGCAGTGATGGGCATGTACTTTGACTGCCTCCCCATCAGGATCTTGGTTGTGATACTTGGTTGCATTTTTGTCTAATTTTGCCATTGGGCAAACTGGGTAAAGGTTGAATTGGGATATGTCTGAATTATTTCTTTCAATTTCACATGAGTGTACAATTACTCTGAAACATAGAAGCTCAACTTAGAATCAAATGATCCCAATAACAAGCAAACTTTAACAGGAATGGGGGCACTAGGATGGAGTGGAGATAACCCTGAAGTTGGTTACATCCTGTGTCCTCTTCACTGGTCTCCCTGATGCAGGGCTGGTCACTATCTCCTCTGCCGGTGCTTTTCCAGCTTCCTCATTACACCATGGGCAGGACTGGTAACTCTTACAAGTCTTTCCCCTTGTATGAGATGAATCTAAGAAAGCCTGGGGCTTTCAGACATCGACTGGGAGTCCCCATTCAGTTTCTGGCTACTGTTTTTTGTTTTGTTTTGTTTTGTTTTTTACAATATTTATTTATTACTTCAAGTTACATCTCTATCATAGTGCCCTCTTTCCACCCCTCCCGGTTCCACCCTGTTTTTTGGGGGTGGTGGTGGTGGTGGTTGCTTGTTTTTGTTTTTTTTTCAAGGTAGGGTCTCACTATGTAGCTCATGCTGTCCTAGCACTCACTATGCAGTCTAGGCTGGCCTCAAACTCATAGAGCTCCACCTGCCTCTGCCTCTGCTGGGATTAAAGGCGTGAGCCACTTAGTCAGGCTTTGGCTACTGTTTTACTGACCCCAAAACCCTGGGGTTTTGGTGAGTGGACTTTGACTGCTGGCTTTTCCTATTCTTCCTGTTCCTCCAGGCTATTGTAGTCTGTCCCTGGGAGGTACAGGTGAGGGGCGGAGGTGTGCAGATCTGTCCTTAAGAAATGCCATTGCATGTGGGTTCTGGCCAAGCACCTTTGCTTGCAGATCTCCTAAGACTCTAGATCCCACTTTTGCAGATGCGGAAAAGGAAACTTAGCGAAGCCAACTCACTCGTGGTCCAGCTGACAGGAACTCAGTTCTGTCCCACCCCAAACCCTGGCAGGAAGGACAGAAGGTGAGACCACATGCTTCACCTTCCGCCTGCTCTCTTGTGGCCCATGCAAATTCTTGGCCCTCTCTGAGGTCGGGGTTCCTCATCTGGAGAAACCGGACAACCACGAGGTCAAGTTCCCCATGCTCTGTGCAGGCACCACACCTAGACACAAAGTGGGTCATTCTGCTTGGCTTCGCTGGCTGCTTTCTGTGTTTGAAGTCCCAACCCACAATCATAGCCTCAGGGGACAGGGGTGGTGTCTCGGGAGGGGCGCCTCAAGTCTACGGCTTCCCTGGCTTACAGTATTCTGGGCGGGGCCCCGCTTGCCTGGCAATCTCCTGGTGCAGGGACCCCAGCGGTTCCACTCTGCCTGGCCTGGGATCCATCCCAGCCAAGATGACCTAAGAGAGGACTTGGCTTACACTAGAGGAAGCCCGGGAGACGAGATGTCCCACTCCTTTGGAACTGCCCCAGGCCGAGGTGGTGTTGGGGTTACCTGGGTTACCTGGGCTTACCAGCCAGGTGGCCACACTCGGACTCAGAGCAGGTACTGGTCCCGGCTGGTCCCCGGCCCCTGGAAGTGAGGTGGAGTGTCTCTTCTCTTCTCCCTGGTCACTAGCTCTACTAAGAACCAGACAGCTGCCACACCCCAGCGCTGACAAGTGGGCGTGCTGGACTACTCCACTTTTGCGCGCAGGCATGCTGGACTAGGACACTCAACTCTGGAAGACGCCGCTGTCACTCACTGGGCAGCGTTGTCAATAGAGACCCTGCGTTGAGTCCTTCCAGGGTGGAGCCAGCTCATCCCTCAATATCCTCACTGGAACAGCAGCGCCCCCTTGGTGTGCAGAGGGTGGGGTGGGGAGTTCCGCAAAGTTAGCTAAAGCTTAATATAAGAGCTCCGCCCCGTGAGCGGAAAGCAGATAAGGGTGGTTTAGGAGACTTGTTTTATTCATGGGATACAGGCTGTCCTCTCCCTTCCGGCCAAAATCTGGACAGAGTGGAAAAGGCTTCCAGTGGCCGTGTAGCTTTTGCTTTCTATGAGACCCAAGTAAGGAACACAGTCTTAGCATTCGGAACAGACCCTGCTTTCTGCAGACCCCCAAACTCAGCTCGAGGGTCCTCGAGCTTGCCCCATCACTTGGACCAGCGGATGGCAGCGCACAGAGAGGACAGGACTCACGTTTGGCTTCCTGGAGCGGCAGTCCTGCAGCCAGCAGCAAAAATCCCAGGAACCCGAAGAGACTTTCCATGCTGACTTAATCAGTCAGGGCTCTCAGCCCCGGCCCCATCCACGAGGAGTCTCAGCCTCTTGAGACCCGCTCTGTTTTATGAAATACGGGGCCAGGGGAAGATCATGTGATGTTTTAAGCAGTGTTGCTTGATCTCTCCAATTCCTCCTCTTAGCAACTCATGCTCATGACTCACCCGCCCCCGGCATCTATTAATTGACTTAGGATGCTCTGTATTTTCATTTGGTGATCCCACATTTGCTACCCTCTGTTTTCTCTTCTTCCCCTTCCACCTTTCCTAGCTTAAAGAGAGCTTCCTTACATCCCATTCTGACACTCTTCACCAAATAAAAACTTCAGCTCTCTCTGGTTGTGGGTTAATTTTGTGGTTCACCCCCTTGTGCCACTTTGCTGCATCTTTCCAGATCTGGACAGCCTGGACCCCAACTAGAATTCCCTTCCCCCCAGAGCAGCCAGACACCAAGGTGACATTCCAATCAGATGCCACCGTGCTGTACATATATGGATACAAACATTGCCAGCTCAGGACAGCCCACAGTCTTCAAGTAGTGGAGAAACGTACCCTAAAGCCGTTTATGACATATTCGACCCTAGATGCTCAGAACAAACTGCACCTTTTTTGGTAACTGTTTTCAAGTAACCGCTCAAAATAATTTCAGGTGACTTGTGGAAGGCACATTTCATATTACCACATAGCAAGAATTAAGCATAAAAGCAGCCTTCTCTGGGACCCACATTTCATGTGCTCATGTGGGCTCTGGTTATAGACTATGTGGAAGTGTGCCGATGTGAACCTCTCACTGGTGATCAGGCATAATCACTATGGCTGTTTTCTGGGCATGAGAAGTCTTGATTGTGGTGCACACTGACTTATGGTCTATTTTAATACAGGAAATACATACAGCTAGTGGGGGGAATAAAACCCATGGAGCAGAAATGGAGGCTTCTATACATTCACAAAGAAGCAAAAGTCTCCAACACAGAGAGATAAGTGGAAAATGGAAACTACTGGGTTTGGGTCATGTAAATAATCTGTAGAATTCTGTTTGCTTTTCACAACATGTGTAACTTTTCAGTTAAAATAAACACTAAGCATCGGGGTGCACTCCTTTAATCCCAGCAATAGGGAGGCAGAGGCACCTGGATTTTTTTGGTTCAAGGCCAGTTTGGTCTATATAGCAACTCCTAGGAAGACCTAAGTTCAACCCCTGGACTCTCCATGGTGGGAGGAGGTAACTGACCTCTGCAAGTTGTCCTCTGATCTTGGTATAAGAGCTGCGGCTCCAGCCCATGCCTCCACCCCCAACCAAATCTAAAAACCAAAAGAACCACAACTAACAAGTTTTCAACTTTGGGCAAACATCCTGGTAACACCCAGGGTGCTAGTGCCCTTCGATGCTGACTTAGCTTTGGCTTGCATTTTTTGGTGAGATGAATGATCTTTGTCTTTAAATAAATTGTATATTACATTCTTCTGTAAGGAATCTTAGTTTTTTTAAGGAAGCTGCAACAATTACATTATCTTGTACTTTTTGCCTTCCCTGCCCCATCAGAAGAGGTGGCAGCCACTAGGACAAGAATCAAAGGTCAGCTGCTGGAGGTAAACAAGAAATGGGAAGTAGTTCTTCTCCTCTTCCTCCTTCTTCTTATCTTCTCACTCTCCTCTTTCTTCTTCCTCCTCCTTCTTTTTCTTCTCCTCATCTCATCCTCATCTTCCTTCTTTTTCCTCTTCTTCCTCATCCTTCCCTCTTCCTTTTTTTTTTTCTTCTTCTCCTCCCTTCCTCTTGTCCTTCTCCTTCAGAGGGCCTAGGTTCAATTCCCAGCTCCAACATGGTGGCTTACAGCCATTTGTAACTCCAGACCAGGGGGTCTGACAGTTTCCTCTGATGTTCTCAGGCATACAGAGGTGTTAGTGCCCTTTGCTGCTGACAGTTTTGGTTTGCATTTTTTGGTGAGATGAGTGATCTTTGCCTTTAAATAAAATGGACATTAAACCTTGTAGTACACAAACATTCTTAATGTAAATAACTCAGACATGTAACATTTTAAAAGGAAGTTTATGATTCCAAAGAGCTGTAAATGGTTCAATCTGCTTTTGACTCTCAGAAATTGTCAACATATGGTACCTAAGGTCAGGATTATTGGGAAGAAGGAACATTCACATCTCATTTTATAAAAAGAAAACCATCCTGTAAAAAGTTTGGAATAATTCACTGAAAAAGGAAACATCCTGGATTATTTGGTGCTTCAATTACTCTGCTTAGAAATGGTGCCGAGGGAGGCAAGCAGTAGTCATCTTTAGAGAAACATCCCTAACAGCCTCTCAGTACCTTGAATGCTGACGCTCCTTCAGGTGGCCACTGTCTTGGTGTGGGAAGCTGTGCCTAGGATGTGGTGACTGAAGCAGTCACCCAAAGGGACATGCAAAGTGTCAGGCTACCGCCACTCCTGGGAGTCACAGCTGGATCTCAGGTGTCACCACGGTCTGGCTTGTCACTTGCTGTGCACTTCTGATCCTCTTGGTTACAGCCTCAGACTGCTGAGGTAACAGGTGTGTGCGGCCACGCCTATAAGGTGCTGGGCAGCTAGCTCAAGGCTTCACGCACTGGGCAAGCACTCTACCAGCTCAGCCTCATCCTCAGCGCTTCCTCAATTAGCATTTTAAAAAATGTAGAAATTGCTCACTCCAAATGGAAGTTTTAAAATGAGACCACAAAACCCAGTTGTATCTAGTCCATTAAACCTTAATTTTTTTTTAATGTGTAGGGTGTTTCGCCTACCTTTATGTCTGCACACCACGTGTGTGCCCAGTGCCTATGGAGGCCAGAAGAGAGTCAAATCTCCAGGAGGCTCACAGATGCTTGTGAGCCACCATGTGATAAGTACTGTAAATGGCTGAGCCATCTCTTCAGCCCATATACCCCTAACTCATAAACAGCAACTCTATAGTTTCCTTTAACAAATTGCCAAAACCCAGAGGCTTAAAACAATGAAAATATATCAACTCACTGCTCTGGAAGTCAGAAGTCTGAAATGAGTCTCAACTGGACGGAAACCAGAGTCATCATGGCCCAATGAAGGATCTGTTTCCTTGCCTCTTCTCTAGCTTCCAGCTTCTTACACCTCCTGGTTTGTGGACTCCTTCCCTCTCAACAACCATCAATGGTAGTGGAGTCTTTCTCACATTTTAGGCCTCTGGTACTGATTCATCTGTCACCCGCCCCCCCCCCCCCGCCGCCCCTGTTTGACTTACAGATCCCTTGTGGTTTCATGGGGCTCACCTGGATGTTCCAGAACCACTTCCTGTCTCAAGATCAATAATCAGCCACTTTTGATGAAACCTCCATTCCTCCTCTTTTGGTATATGCATGTCACAGATTCATAGGTCCTGTAGGCTAGGATAAAAAATTTCTGAGGACCATTATCCTGGCTCATAGTTATCCAGGAGGTGGTTTGCCAAAAAAAAAAAAAAAAAAAAAAAAAAAATCATAAAGGTTGGTGGTGATAGGAATGATTTTGGACAATATCCAAAAACTTGACAGACTTGTTGAAACAAAGCCTTTGACTTGTGGCAGAGTAGGAAGGTAAGAATAAACTCAAGATACAGAGATCATCTCCAAGTAGAGAGAGAGACAGCCCTCGTGACTGCCAGGCCCTAGTGTGGGCTTTGCATGTGTCCTGAGCAGAGTCACGGCTTTCAGATTTAAGCTTTAGCAAGTGACTAAGAGACTTCTGCTGTGTCTAGTTCTTGGCTCTCTCCTGCCCAGTGGCTCTCTGCATGAATGAGTAATTAAGGCCCTTGTTTCTAAGGTTCATTGAGCTTTGAGCCTACCCTTCCCCCAAAATATTTTTCTTGTATCCTCAGAAAAAAAAAAAAGGAGAAAAGGAACTCACAGTTTGACACATTCTTTCAAGAGGTTCCTTCCACTTCTAGCTTTCTTCTCTGTATTATTAAATTTTATTTATGTAGTGTATGTGTGTGTGTGTGTGTGTGTGTGTGTGTGTGTGTGTGTGTGTGTATGTGTGTGTGTGTGTGTGATGGTGCATGCATGGAGACTGATTCTTTTCTTCTACCATGTAAGTTCTAGGGACTGGTTCAGGGTGTCAGGTTTGGGGGCAAGCACCTTTACCTGCTGTACTATCTGGAACCTGTGTCTTTTGTTGAGGCCACTATTTCTCTCCCTTCCTTCTTCCTTCCCTTGACAGGGACTTTCTATATAGCCTAGGGCAATCTGAAACTCCCAACCTTTTTGGTTTAGCCTGCCAATTGCTGAGATTACAGGCGTGAGCTATCATACCCAGGCGACAGGACTGTTCTCATGGGATTAGGTGTGGGAGGAGTATATGGCTTTCCTTGTTTTATTCTTTGAGTTCAGTCCCCACTCAGCTACCTGCTGGATTATTGTTAAGCCAATCCTAACCATCACCATTATGTGGATTTAAATTTTAAGTATATAGGAGTCTGAGAAGCAGGAAGAAATTCAGATGCATTTCTAGAGAAATTATGAGCTGGTTCTTGAATGAGCTAACTTGTCTAAAGTCTAAACATATATGGAAAGGGAGCAGTCAGGCTGGGGTGAGGGGTGTGTGAACAGAAGAGAGACTTTGTTCTTCTGAGTCAGGGTCTCAGGAAGCCAAGGCGGGCCTGGAACTTGATTTGCAGCTGAGAATGACCTTGAACTTCTGGTTTTCCTTTCTCTATTTTCCAAATACTGGGATTATGGGCTTTTGCTACCACATCTAGTTTTCTCTGGTGCTGGGGACTGAATTCAGGGCTTCCTGTACACTAGGTAAGCATTGTACCAGCTGAACTCCAATCCCAGCCCCAAGAAAAATAACTTGAAAGAATAAAATACCAAAACCATTCAATGGAAAAAGGACAGTATCTTCAACAAATGCTGCTGGTCTAACTGGATGTCAACATGTAGAAGAATGCAAATAGACCCATACTTATCACCCTTCAGAAAACTTAAGTCTAAGTGAACCAAAGACCTCAACATAAAACTGGACACACTAAATTTAATAGAAGAGAAAGTGGGGGAAAAGCCTAGAACTCATTGGCACAGGTGACAACTTCCTGAACAGAACACCAATAGCTCAGGCTCTAAGACCAACAATCAATAAATGGGACCTCATGAAACTGAAAAGCTTCTGTAGTCAAAGGACACTGTCATTTGAACAAAACAGCAGCCTACAGATTGGGAAAAGATATTCACCAACCCCCACATCCAACAGAGGGCTAATATCCAAAATTTATAAAGAATTGAAGAAATTAAACACCAACAAATCCAATAATCCAATAAAAAAATGGAGTATAGAGCTAAACTGAGAATTCACAAAAGAGGAATCTCTAAAGGTCGAGAGACACTTGAAGAAGTGCTCAACATCCTTAATCATCAGAGAAGGCAACTCAAAAGAATAGACTATTAATAACACACTACAGTTGTTATTAACTTCAAAAACATTGTGCCAAGTGAGAGGATCATACACAAAAGGTCACATAATTCCATTTGTATCAATACCCAGGACAGACAAAGCCACAGAAACAGAAAGTAGGTTGTGATTGCCAGGGACTGTGGGAAAGAGGCTCTAAGGACAGAGGGGGTACAGTGTCCTGTCTTCAGTGTGACCCGCTCACAAGAGAAGCCAGCTAGGTTCTTGTGGAAAGAGTCACTAGCAGGTGTTTTCATGAACCTTTGGTGCTTTTCCCCTCTGATTTCTCAGGAGTGGATATTTAAAAAGAGGTAACAGAGGCCAAGATCCCATCACACGTAATTGATTTAATGACCACTCCCACACAGGACTGCCTGTCTCCAGCACTCTTCAAAGTGGAAATGAATCTTGTAAAACTCAGTTGTAAAGCTTTGGATCATACCTAGTCATTAGTGTCTTGCTCAAGATAATGTCTCAATGTCAGCTGGTAACCATCTCTCAGGCGAGGAGCTCTGGGGGTACAGAGCCCCTGCCTACAATTTCAACAGTCTTAAACTTTGTTATGAAATAACTTCAAACACACAGAAGAGTACAAAGCTAGTACAAGAACTCATGTGGTCTTTACTCAGACTTTACTGATTTTAGTATTTCACCATATTTGTACACCTAATTTACACGTACACACACACACACACACACACACACACACATCCATTTTTTTTTAGTGAACTGTAAGTTGCAGACAGTATGCTCCTTTGCCCTCATCTTCAGTTACTGTTCCTGAAATGGGTATTCTCCATGTGAGCAGAGTGCAGCTGGCAAAATTGGGGGAAATGTAACATCAATACAGTGATCTGATATTGCCAATCATCCCAATAACATATCACACAATTTTGCCCTACCCCTATCCCAGTCAGGATCCTATCCAGGGTCATGGATCATCTGTAGCTATGTCATGTTTATCCCTTTGATTTGAAATATTATTACTTCAGCCCATTGTGTTTCGTGACATCACCATTGGTAAAGACTAGCTTTCATACAATGTTACTCACTTTGGAGTGGGAAGATGACAATACTTAGGTACACTGAGGTGTGTGTAATTTACTCCCTTTGTAGTACATTGTATACCTCAAAAGCCTTTGTATTATTTTTGTTCAATAAATTAAAGATGATAGGATTTATTTATTCATGTAATACAGGGTCTCATGTGTCCTAGGCTGGTCTTGAACTCACTATGTGACTATTAGTGAAGTGTATTCTGTCTTTGCCAGATTTAATCAGTCAACAATAATATCCCAGGTTCTGTTCTTGGCCTGCACCGTGTGTATTTTTTCAGTTTGCAGAGTGGGTGCCCAGCTTACAGGAAGCCCTGAGTGTGATTTTTAGGACTGAATAAAACCTGGGATATTATTGTTGACTGATTAAATCTGGGAGACCATGTACATAAGGGGGAGTGCCATTATAATTCTCTTTTTATTCAATATATTTATTCACTTTTTGTGACCCTAAAAATTAGAAAACTTGTTCTGATTTCAGTATATATTGGGGACTCTGAAAAATGTTTAAAGTATGATTTCATGGGGAGATGGTAACAGAGTGTAGCGAAATATACTTTAGTTCATATACAGAATAACACACCCTTTCTTGTTATATTGGGTCAGTTTCTATAAAAGGCCACATTGTGGAAGTCTTCTACCCTGCCCTTTCCACATTTTTCAGTTCATTAGGTTGGGACAGAAACTGTCTTTTATATGTATTTACCTTCTTTTTAATAATCTTGTGCCATAAATCTGACAGACCTTTAGAGATAACTGGCATTTTTCCAGAAATCTTTTACAGGGTGGAAATAGGATTGGGGTTTGCTCAAAGTTTTTAGGTTTTGGCTAACTATGGACACGGAGGGCAAAGAAATCCACTTGGCTAGAGTGTGCCCAGCTGTGTGGACAGAATCCAGGTGGCGGTGCAGAGCAAAGACTTCTGAGCCGAGTGGGATCTGGGACCAGCATCACCTCTGCATCTCAGATCCTGCGGGGTTTACCTGGAACCTATCGTGCTGTTCCACTTCTCTTCCTCTTCACCCCTTCTCCACAGATAAAAATTCTAATCAGATCCGAGTGTGTGTAACCATGTGTGTGAGTGTATGTACTTGTGTTCTTTCCTGAAGGAGAGAGGATAGTCAGCAGTAGGCTCTCTGGCTTCCAAAGGGCCTCTGTCCTCCCCAGCTGCTAATAGACCCACTGGTTCATGGAGAAAAAAAACAAACAAAAAACCTTTTTTCAACATCCTACAGCTTTAGAAGAGCTTCCTATGACAGCACTTACACTTAATGTCTAGTATATTCTTTTAAAAGGTAATGCATTTCTGTTTAACTTCTTAAGATTTGATCAGGGGCTAATATGATGCAAATATGGTTTATAACCAAATGAGAGATTTATAAATTCACAAATAATTTACTCAAGAGTAAAAGGGAAGATTTTGAAAGCTACAGCAAAGGACTTTTAGATTGCACTGAAGCCAGAATTAGCATAGAAGCTTGTACAGCCCAAGCAGTATTGTCTCAAACACCCTTACTTTAGACTGAGGCTCTTAGGAAAAAACACTGTAGTTGGCCCATTGATATGTGGACAGACAATGACCAACACTGGAAAACTAACACACGTGGTGTTTACCTGGCTATTAACCCCTTGGTTTTAAACTCTGACATTCCTTCCCAAAGTACGATTGTGTTTCTCAAGCCTGTTTTTATGCTCATAATCAGATCATATCTTATGATATCTGTAACTCAGATTCTTCTGAGTCAGCATGGAATCTGGTAACTTGGCAGATACAGTCCCTTCCTCATCAGCCAGGTGTGGTTTAAAACCAAGATTCATAGTTTTCTGAAGCTTATCTTCCTATTTGCTGTTCATTTTAAAATATAACCAGTCCATTAAACAAGCATTTACATTCTAACCCCATTGCCTAATGCCTTGGGCATAGTGACAACAGCATGCTCCGTGAGAGGACAGCTTTAGCCTGCATCCTCCTTCTGTCACTCACTGATGCTATGACCTCCTGCAAGGTAGAGACTTCTGTGCCTCACTTTTCTCACTTGTGAGATGGGGTGCACATGCATACATATATACAACGCATTCTAGTTTAATCTTGCTAACTAAATGAGTTCATTGGTGAAGAAAAAAAAAAATCCAGCTAGTCTTTAATCAGAAAGACCACTCTCTCAAAGCAGCTGCTATAAGTGTTTTGAAAGTTATTCCTGTTAGCACTAAGGTTTTATGTAGTGGATTTTGGAAACTAGCTCTTGATGAAGTCAAAGGTGTTCAAACGTGAACTGTGTAGTCAGAGAATTGTTGGGGATATCCCCTCCCTTATAAGTTACCAAATATGAGATTTAGCACACCGCTAGCAGGTGTGTCTTCAGAATGCTGTTTTATTTGCTTGAAGAAAAACCTTTGTGAATGGCCTGGTGAAAGCAGGTAGACAGAACGCAGGGCTGCAATGGCCTAGGTGCTAACCACATCATGTGACTGTTTTTGTGCAAGTTACTCATACTCTTCTATAACAAATGCCACCTATGGAGCTGAAGAGATAGCTCAGTGGTTAAGGGCACTGACTGTTCTTCTAGAGGACACAGGATCAAATCCCAGTACCCACATGGCAGCTCACAACTGTCCGTAACTCCAAGATTTGACACACACATACACACATAGACATACATGCAGGGAAAACACCAATGTGTGTAAAATAAAAGTAAATGAAAACAAAACAAAACACCCCCCCCCAAAAAAAAAACCCAAATGCTACCCATATCACTGGTGAAAAGTTCACCATCTGACTGAAACAGTGTGCTCATTTCAGTATTTGAATTTCTGGGAGAAGTAAGTGTTAACGGCAGGAGCCAAAGCTTAAAATTCAACAATTTGGACATATTTTGGTTACCATCTTCTGATCAGAGAGCATGCACAAAGTCAGCGCTGTCTGTTAGACTGGTCAAGACAACTGCCTTCTCGAAACCCAGTGTTTTGCTTGCTCTCTGAATGTGTGTCACTGAGCAGGATGGTCCCCATCGCAACCAGGTTCCCGTGCAGGGGGACTGTATGGGTTGAGTATTCACATCTGGCTCTTAAAGGCGGTAGTGGGGGGGAGGGTGGAGCTGTGAGGACATAGTCCACCGTAGTCACAGGAGGAAGTGTACTTAGCTACAGCTCCAGCAACACAATTTTTGAGGAGTGTTAAAAAAAAACCCACACCAAATGAAAGCTCTATCCTTACAAAGCTGGGGTTCCAAGATTCTTTAATTTTAGCCATCACACGGCTTTCCTTGCTAGTCTGTGTTTGAATACTGAGGCTGGCCCACACAGGTTCATAAACAGGCCACGGAGCATGTGAGCGAGCCGAGTCAAAGAACTGTCTGTTGCTGCATCTCATGGGCTCTGACTCAGGAGGGGCAGGTCACATGCCCAGCTCTGGCTCTGGGACTCGCTGGGACCTGTGTGCACACACCCCAGCCTTTCTTTCATGCTCTCTGTGTACTTTGGCTATAAATCATCGCTATACTTCGATGAGATTACCCGCGTAACTCTCATGATCTGACAATCCTATGCTTGCAAGAGCTTTGACCACTCAAGGTCCATGCGATGCTGTCCAACTATGACCTTGGACTCCTGACGGTGGAACACTAGATGTCACCAGCCAAGTAGGGTTTACGGAAGCCCCTCAGCTGGCCAGGGTGCTTCGTGCTTTGAAAATCACCTGAGATTATTTGGAAAAGTTCTTTTACTCTCTTTTTAAAATTAGTTATTTATCTTAGGAAAAGTTGTAATTAATCTGTTGATTGCTTTTTGTCACAAAAGCAGTTCAAATTGCTGGATTTCCTTTGTTGTTTAAAATTGTTTTGTGTTTTTAAAGGAAGGATCTTGCTGTGTTCCTAGAACTGGTTTTTTTTTTTTTGTTTGTTTGTTTTTTTGGTTTTTTTTTTTGGTTTTTTGAGACAGGGTTTCTCTGTGTATCCTTGACTGTCCTGGAACTAACTCACTCTGTAGACCAGGCTGGCCTTGAACTCACAGAGATCCGCCTGCCTCTGCCTCCCGAGTGCTGGGATTAAAGGCGTGCGCCACCACACCTGGCGTTCCTAGAACTCTTTATCAGGTTCAGGCTGGCCTTGAATTTGTGGCAATTCACCTGCCTTAGCCTCTAGAATTGGAATTACATCCCAGGCGAGCCTTGGATTTGCTTTTTTTTTTCTTTCTTTTTCTTTGTTTCTTTCTTGCTTTCATCTCCTTGCTTTTTGTTTGTTTGTTTGTTTGTTTCTTTTTTTTTGAGACAGAGCCTCACCCCATAACCTAGTCTGCAATCCATACGCCTTAGCCTCCTGAGTGTCAGGATTACAGGTAAGAGACCTAACTGAAAGATTCTGTTCTAAGATCAAGTTGGTCTACATGGCAAGTTACAGGGTTAATATAGTAAGACCCTATCTCAAGTCAACAATAACAACAAAAATGTGGGGAGCCAATGAAGTCCTGAGTGAACAAGTGTGGGTGGCATGGGCAAGGCCACGCCAAGGACTTCGATACCTCAGCCCCGTGGGAATAGCAAAGCCTTCCCTGGGTGAGGCTCAGGAAGACAGGAAAGCCTTCCTCTGGTTTGTGTAAGTACTGAGGACAGGTGGTTCTTTACCTAAAACCAGTGCATGCAGAAACTACCAACCATAGCTCCCTTCTCTCTTCCCTGCAGAGACCTCCTACTTCTCCTTGTTCTGTACATAATATGCTGAGTTTCCTGGTGCCCTCCATCACAGCCAGCACAGTCTACCCAATCCCAGATTTTCTCTGTGTGTGTGTATCTGTTGTCTCTTCAGTGTCTGTCTTTTTTCTTCACTCCTGTATCACCCCAGTCGGGTTTCCAGAGCCAAGCTCTGCAGGACACCACAAGCAATAACTTGTTTAGTATTATTAATGTATGAACTGGTAAGTGGCCATCTATTATCAACTATTATGCACACATGCAAATGGCAGTACAGCTGGCACACCCATGGCAGAGTCAGAGTGATGGGCACCATTGTGATGTCATGGCAGCTATCAAATCGTTTTTGGCTCTGCTATAATTTTTTTATTATTATGCTGACAATCAAGCTGAGTCCTGCACATGCTAGCCTACCACTCGGCTACATCCTCAACCCAGCTCCATAAATATAATAGGATATAATATATCACATAATAACACATAATGGGATTACATTATATGCGCAGTCTGTCATTGGCCCAGACATCACCAGGCAGCACATGACTGCAAACCATGTTAAGTTCTTTCCCATGTTGATGACAACTTCTTGTCTTTGAAGATACTCATGAGGAAATGATTTAAGGAGCCTGAAGTCGTGAGGGCACAGGTAGGGCCAGGGTTGTGGTCAGTGACAGAACACTTGCCTAGAGTATATGAGGTCCTGGATTCAATCCCCTGTACTGAAAAGAAAAGAGAAGAAAAGAAAAGAAAAGAAAAGAAAAAGATTATGACTAAGTGGGACCTTGTCTGACATTACTAAGCTAAAATCAGCGCACAGCCTTTCTTTTAAGAATTCAAAATTCTCTGCACAGGTGTTCTAGTACTTGAAACCCAAAGTAAACATGAGTAACAGGAACAGCGCTTCTTACATGTAAGACAGGCCACTGTGGCGCACAGATATTGACATTAAAGTAGACTGGGTATCAAGAGGCATGCAAGTCACTTCAGTGATTGTGGGGATTTTTTTTTTTTTTTCTGTGCAGGCCAGATAGTGAACATCTTGGCCTTGTGGCCAGTATGGCCTTCATCATAATTGCTCCACTGCACAACTGTTGTGGATAAGCAGCCACTGACAGCACAGAACTGAGTGAGTGTGCCTGGCCAGTAGAACTGTATGCACGGACACTGAAGTTGCGGTTTATATAGATAGTGTCTCTGTGTCACACGGTATTTTCAATTGTTTGGGTGTTTCTCGACCAGTTAATTAAGCAAAAGCCTTTCCTTGCATACTGTGCTAAATACCCAGCTGGCTGGACTTGGCTCGGGCCATAGTCTGCAGACTTGTCCTGGCTGAAGGAGGAGCCTAGAAAACAAAACCAAACAAAACTCCCTCTTTCACATACAGGAAGGGGAAATGAAGTGGAGACATGTTTTAAAGTTTTTTTCTTTCACTTATGTCATTCTGAACGATAAGCTTGTGGCAGTTGAGAAGGGCTGAGAAAGAGAGTACAGAGGCCTGGGAACCAATTCGAGTGGAAGAAACGTGAGTGGTGGAAATTTTATGTTTCTCAAGTTCCGCTTAAGAACTTATTTCCCTGGTCACTCACTAGCCAAGGATGGCCTTGAACCTGTCACTTCCTGCTTCCACTTCGTAAGTGCTGAAATGAGAGGAAGGGCAGTATTAGCAAGGCTCAAACCATGGCCTTTAACTGGCCTAGACTACACTTTGTAGATAGCATTAGGTAGGTGTTCTGTTTTAACGTGACGGTGTGTGTCACAGAGGTAAAACAATAAGGAAACCCAAGACTACACACCACAGGGCTCCAGGCAGAAGTTAAGAGATAGATGTTCTCAGAAAAACCAGGCTGGAATTGAACTGGAAGTTCTTCCATATTGGTTAGCCAGAAGGTGCTATGCAGGCTCCTGATGGAGAAAATTCAACAATGGTTTCCCAACTTTGCAAACCAGGCAAGATGGACCCACTGCTATAATAGTGTGGGTTAACCAGTTGCATCTCAACTGAATTTGAGGTCCACCCCACAGGAGGGAACGTAGGCTGTAAAACCTGGCCAAAAAGACTATGGCTGAAGAGGTCACAGGACCTAGGGAAGAAGGTACTACTGATGTTTTGCTAAACAAACGTGTATTCAAACCACTTTCTAAACATTTGTGTTTATACCTGTAGACTAGTGTTGCTCTTAGCATGGGTCAAAGAAGTATTTTTGTTGAGGGCAACAGCTAATGTAGAGTTTCACAACTGTCAATGTGCTGAGAATAAGTAACTGTTCAGTCATTAGCCCTAAGCAGGACATCTATGTCACCCCTCTCCATCCTCCGGCTCTTACAGTCTTTCCGCCCCTTTACTGTAATGTTCCCTGGGCCTTGGAGGGGTGCTATAAAATACTGGTATGGCCACCACAAACGTAAAGTCATAGCAGCTGTGACTACCTGAACAACAGTAGCAACAAAAAGCATGGAGGTAGTGGGGGGATAGCTGGGAAGACGGAAATCAAAGAGTGGGAGAGGGATAAGAGGGAGCAATGGGAAACGTGATCACAGCAGTCTATACATACATGGAATTATTAACAACAAATAATTAAAAAGAGATAGGTGGCCCTGAAGCAGGGTGCATGATCTCAAGGCTGCATAGGTATTGTTCCACACATCCCTTAAGTAACTTAAAGATTCTGCATTCAACAGCAGCTCTTTCACATAGATACTTGGAGCCAGAATGGTAGGGTGGAAGGATACAGAAGGCAGGCAAGAGAATAAAAGAATAAGAAAAAGGTGATGCACAGTCAAGGATACACAGAGAAACTCTGTCTCGAAAAAAAAAAAAAAAACCAAAAAAGAAAAAGGTGATGCAAGGGAGCACGGAAGAGGATTTATGGAAAGCTAAAGGGAATATTATTCTAAAATTGAGGAAAATGATGAACCAAAGACAGTAACACAACTGGCAAGAAAAGACAAAGAACACCTTGAAAGCCAGCTCTGCTCACATGGTGGCCTGGGGTTCCCTGCCCCTTGCGGCCTTCCTGGGGGCTTTGAGTGTCACACTAAGGTAGCAGCAGCTTGATTTGGGGAATAACAGACTCCTTGATCAAGGTAGAGCTTCCCCTGGAAGCAGTGGGCAGGAGTGTGAGAAGGAGTGTGAGGGAGGTCATCCAGGTAGGGCTGTGAGGGCTGGACAGAGGCTGACCCTCACCCACCTGGAAGGGCAACAGTGACGCCCACCATGAGGGCTACTTTTCCCGAACCAGACAGAAACCCATGTCTTTCACCTGGGGTGGGGACACTGACTGACTTTATAGAAGAGAAGACTCAGTCACAAAGAGCAATTTGCCCAGTACCATAGGACTGGGACAGGGGTTTGAACCTCTGCCGTTTGTCTCCAGAATTTGCTCTTAATCCCTCCTACAGTACTGAGGGTTTGAGGGAAAGGTGTTAGCAGTACGTGGTGAAGCTATGCTCCCTCCTTTGTACCATTTGTATTTCAAATAGGAACAAAAATTCAGTCTTTTTTTTTTTTTGCTAGATATTCAGTTCTACTGGAGACAATATATAACTTTTTTGGTCTTAAATTCCTTTGTTTCAGCGTGATCTCATGCATACTAGGCAGGACTAGCTACAACTGTAGATCTTACATCCTTTAAAGGAATATATTCCCTGTGGTTTTAATCACACCAGTGACTATTTTTAGTCAAAATGTGACCATGTCCCTTGCTGGTGGCACTGAATAGACTGTGAGTGGTCCCACAAACAAACAGCAAGAGTAACAAGAACGGCCCCCAAAACACAGTGACAGGGGACCATTTTGACAAAAGCACAGACCCAACTTAAAGGTTCCTGAAACTTTTCATCTCTAATTACCCGATTTGTAGTTCAGTCAGTAGAAACGACCCTGGCACCTCTTTCTGAGTCTTGAAAAGATGGCATTTTGCACCAAGCTGATCCAGCGACACCAGAGAACAGACCAAAAGAGGAAGAGGAAAGAAACTGATTAGAACAACGTCAATGGACTGTTTGAAAAGGAAAGTTAAAGATTTTTTTCCATTCAGCCTTTCCAGCAGCATTAAGCTGATCTTTCAGGCAAGCATTTTGGAGTGTGTTCAAGTTAAGGAAAAAGGGCCACATCCTTTATTAACTAGCAGTAACGAGCACATTCTTAGTGGATCTAATGCTGGCTGGAGCCCACAGCAAGCGTTGGAATCACGAGCAGGGCTGCACCCATTCAACTGATTCGTGCTGTTTACTGATGTTCAAAAATAAAGACCCCATTGATCCAAATTCTCAGCCTCTGAGTCCTTTCATCAAGAGTGTAAGCCATTGGCATGGTACACAAGACCCCAGAAAGGGAGACCCTGAAAAAGGACCGTGAAGGAAGTGGACTTGGCTGGCAGGAACACACCGGAGCCTGTGAAAGGAACACTGGGTGTCTCTGGGGCTGGGCCAGGGGCCCCAGCTGTCAGATGGGGCCTGGCTGAACACGTGGTGTGTAGCAAAGGAGCAGTTTCTGAGAAGGAATTAAGGGCAGACCGATGTGGCAAAGGAGGGCTGGGATGGTAGAGAGCCAGCTGGGGCTGGCGCCAGGAGGGCGCAGCAGGCACCTGAAAAGCATCCTTGCACGACTGAGGGCCATTGTGCTACAGCATGTCACCCCCTCAACCCTGCGGGCTCAGCAGGACCTTCTGAGAGGATGCTGCTGTTCTATCTTCTCACGTCCATTACTTGACACACAGACCTGCCGTTCAGAGGCTTACTCCAACTCTAAGAGATTATAAAATATGCTTCAGCAGGCATGTCCTTCAGAAAGACGGCAGTCCGAAGAGACACTTGTAGATAAGATAAAGGAACAGCCGGGTCACAACACAGAGGATGTGAAAGAGAAGGAGACAGGTTTTAAGACTAAGTTCTCTTTCCCTGGCTACCCCTACACACACACACACACACACACACACACACACACACACACACACACA
>CAJQZJ010033923.1:122481-144092 GCA_907164525.1 Lophiomys imhausi
ACACACACACACACACACACACACACACACACACACACACACACACAGAGAGAGAGAGAGAGAGAGAGAGAGAGAGAGAGAGAGAGAGAAACACATACACATACATACACATATAGACATACACAGACTGAAAAATACAGACACGCATATTTTAATAATTACTAACATCTCTCTGATTCTTCTCATTCTACAGACACCGCATATTCTCATGAGCCCTTGGGCCCTTATGGTGAAGGGCAGAGTGAATCAGGTGTGATCATGTTGAACAACTGGTCACTGGGGCTACTTTCAATTCTGACAAAGTAAATATTGTCATCAATGACCCTTTGAATCATAACTGGTGTAACATTTCAATGCAGATATTCTAAAGAGACCTTAGCATCTTTCAACCTATCAGATTATTGAAACAATGGACGCCCCCCCCAAAAAAAGGGGAACTTTCCCAGGAATCTCAGCTGAGAGAAGAAAACTGCACCAGCCAGTCAGTGTGTGTGAGTTTGAGTGTGTGTTTGTCTCCCAGAAAAAGATTTCACAGAGTTCTAACAACTTGTCAGACCACCTTCCAGGATGAGACCAAAACCCAGTTAATGTGGATATGATGGCACCACTGTAACCAGGACTAAGGGTAGCTGTGGAAATCCTGGGCTCTCTGGTTAAAGTTTGATCTACCTTCAGGACCAGAGGTAGAATTGAGGGGCTTGCTAGATCTTTGTCCCTCTTCCCAGTATGGCCACATTGAATGAATCTCTGCTTTAGTTTTTTGCTTTCCACTGTGTATGTGTGTGTGTGTGTGTGTGTGTATTTTGAGACAGGGTATCTAAGTGGAACAGCCTTGGCTGTCCTGTAACTAACTCATTCTGTAGACCAGGCTGGCCTCTAACTCACAGAGATTTGCCTGCCTCTGCCTGCCAAGTACTGGGATCAAAGGTGTGTGCCACCAGGACTAACCTGCTTTCTGCTATTTAATTAGACTCTTTTTTTATTGGCTTATTGAAAATGGTTGACTGGACCTGACATGGGCACTGGTTATGATCTCCCAAGTTTGATATCACACTGATCTCTGTTTGTGTTCAGCCCCACGGTGTCTGTCATGAATCTGACCTGCTACCCAGAGAAAGCTGCCAGTTTTGATGACGTCAAAAAGGTAGTGAAGCAGGTACTAGAGGGTCCCCAAAAGATCATCCTGGTCTATACTGAGGAGCAGAGTGTCTCCTGTGACATTAGCAGTGACCCTAGGGCTGCCATTGCTCTCAACAACTATTTTGTCAACCTTAGTTCCTGATATGACAGTGAATTTGGTTACAGCAACAAGATGAGGTGGGGGTGGGGGGGGTGGTTCATAGTTCACACTGCTCCAGGGATTAAGAAGTCCTGGATCACTCTGCCCAGCAAGGGCACAAGAGGAAGACAGGCCCTTGATAGCTAGAGAGTCCTTGCCCAACTCAACCCGCCCCAGGATCTCCCTTCCTCCCAGTTCAATCCCAGGCCCCAATAGCATAAATTAGTAATCTTTGGCCATAGTTTTTCAAACTTAAAAAAATATATAATCATTTCTTCACTATTCTTTTAAAACAAACCCCCGACTTCTTGCAACCCTCTCCCTTTCCTTTTCCTTCTCCCAGGCCCACCCATCCACTTCCCCTATACAGCCCCCTGCCCCCACCTGGCACACAAATTGCATCAGGACTAAGTTCCTCGTCTTCCACTGAGGCAAGACAAGGCAGCTCTGCTAGGAAAATGGTGTCCAAAGGGAGGCAACAGAGAGCAAGTCTGAGATAGTCTCTGCTCCAATTGTTAGGGGATTCACTTGAGGACCAAGCAGCCCAACAGCTTCATATGTGTAGTGGGCCTAGGACCAGTCCATGCAAGTACTTTGGTTGGTGGTTCAGTCTCTATGAGCCCCACTCTGTCTGAGTTAATTGGCTATTGGTTCTTCTTGTGGTGTCCTTGACCCCTCCAACTCCCTCAAACTTCCCCTCACTCTTCCACAAGACTCCCTGAGTTTCACCTAATGTTTGGCTGTGAGTCTCTGCATCTGTTTCCATTATCTGATGGATAAAGCCTCTCAGGTGGCAGTTTTGTTAGGTTCCTATCCAGTTCCCTCTCTCCATCTACTTTTGATGCCTATTTTATTTTCCCTACTAAAAAGGATTCAAGGATCATCCCGTAAGCCCTCCTTGTTACTTAGTTCCTTTGGATCTATGGATTGTAGCATGGTTATCCTGCACTAAATGGCTAATATCCGCTTATGAGTGAGTACATACTGTGTGTGTCTTTCTGGGTATGTGTTACCTTACTCAAAATGATCTTTCCTGGTTGCAAATATTTGCCTGCAAATTTCATGATGTCCTTGATTCTAATAGCTGAGTAGTATTCCGTTGTGTAAATGTACCACAATTTCTTTGTCCATTCCCTGGTTGAGGGACATCTAGCCAGTTTCTGGCTATTACAAAGAAAGCTGCTATTGTAAGGCTATGGTGGCCCCATTTTGAAAATACCCCTGTGCTGCCACTACATAGGCTCCTGCAGACTTTGACCTATACGCCCTTGCCTCCCCTCTAACCCTTGTCTCCCAGCTTTAGGAAGGAAGCCACAGATAAGGCTGGAGCAAAGAGAATAAAGCCACTTCCCCTAACATAGTTAACTAGACGAAGTGTTGGGCATTTGTGAATCTCCTATGTGCCGTGCAGCTAAGGTCATAAAAATGCCCATGGAGGCTAGCAAATAGGTTGGAGATTGGACAAGATCCTAGCCCCAACAATGTTGGCAGGTTGATGAGAATTGTTCCCTCCCTGGGTTCTTGCAAACCCTCAGGCATATGAACAACCTAAGCTCTGGCTACATGCAAAAACAGCCTCAGACTTCACCAATCCTAAAGCCCCCCTTAAAAATCCCCTACTTCCCCAAAGTTACATATTTTTCATAATACAGTAAATAAAGGCCATTTGTTACCCCCATTTACTTTCACCAAAGAAGACTAAAGGCTGTCTTTTATCTGCGGACCCACCAATGCTTGCTCCGGCAAGCCCTGCTCTCACTGCTAGCCATCACTAGGAGCCATGGCCCGCAGGACTGCTGTGTCTCACTGGCTGGGCTCTGCTCCTGTCTCTCTACGCCTCATGCTGCCACTAAAGCTAGACCATTAGCTGTTTTGGTAAACAGCTTAAACTAAAAGAGCTAAAGACACTTTTAGGACAACACTGTTTCTTCCTCTGTCTGTCCCTTTGGGCAACAGCACTTGCTTAGCTACATGCCCGAAGCACAGGAATTGTAGCCTCAGGCCTCAGTTGAAGTACACTCACTTTGGCTACCCTGTGAATTCCTCCATTCCCCATTCCATCAGCTCTGACCCCCTGAGACCCAAAGTGAAGCCCGAATGACAAGGAAGCTTGTGCTTACCTAAGAGGGCCAGGTGACCTTATTGATAAATGACTGAACTGTCAGGAGTTGGCCTTTGTAATAGTATTGCAACTACTCTATCCTGTTCATGCCAGCAAAGCAAGTTTAAAGTACTAACCAATCGGAAGCTTACTTGTATGAAAAAGTGTTGCATGTGCCCTGTACCTCATAAATATCCTGCTCCTCCCTCGCTTGAGGTTCTCATTCAAATCCACTGTGTTGGTGATGGTGAGGGTCCCTGCTTAAGCTTGTAATAAAGACCCTTCTGTGATTTACACTGGAATCGGCTCCTTGGTGGTCTTTGGGGACCCGGAAATCTGGGCATAACACTGTGAACATAGTTGAGGTTTTGAACCTCACAGACCATTCTCAGCTTTTTCCCTGTTTCACTTGACAAGTTAAACAACAGAAGCATGTTACCTATCATCCTATCACAATCTCAGAAGCCAGAAGTCTGAGATCACAGCTCTGGCAGAGCCATGTTCCCAAGGGTTATGGGAATAACACTTCTTTGCCTCTTCCAGCTCCTAGTGGCTCCTGGAGATCCTCAGTGTTTTTGACTTGGAGCCCGCTAATCTCTGCCTTTGTTCTCAGGGCTGCCCTTCCTGGGTGTCTGTCCCTTGGACACCAAATTTCCATATTTTTCTAATGAATGACGCCTGTTCTGCACTGAGAATGATCTATGATATCTGTATATTTGGTTTCAAGTGAGTGAGTGAGTTATTACACATATAGCAAGCAAAAGTACAAGAAGAAATAGCCAGCAGCAGAGAGATAAGATCACTTACAACAGTCAGTAGGAACACCTGGAGTAGCCCGACTGAGAGACTACACAATAGCAAAAGGACAAATGGCAAGCAGCAGGTAGAAGACATCAGCAGGTTGTGTGTTTACATAACTGGCAGAAAGGACCAGGGAGGTCCTGCTGAAACAGTCACACTGGAATCTTGACTGATGATGGCACAGCGTATCCAATGGAAGGACTTCTGCCATCTCATTCCCACCACAGGCTTTTATACCATGGAGTAAAAACAGTAACCTTGTTAGAAATAGTTTGCCTTCTAGATGTTCTCAAGGGTGCACTGTTTTTGATACCCTTAGCTATTTGCTGTTTTTTCTTTTCTCTTACAGAGTCAGAGGGCCAGCTTACCCCAGGGCAAGGAGTCTGGGAGAAAACTTGAAATAAACATTCTAGAGTCTGAGACAAAAGGACCTTCCTTGGTTCCAGAATCCATTCTGAATAAGCACAAATGACACATGACAATTTACCAATAAAATTTATATTCTATTTATATATATTATGTTTTATTTATAATTTATATTACAACCCAACTGGACACATTTTGCTAATTGTGTATACTCACCAAACTACAATCACAACAAAGAATATTTCCATCTTATGAAAACCTCCCATGCCCCTTTGCAGTGTCTCCTTCCCTGACACTGGTCTCCAGGACCACTGCTCTTTGTGTGTCTTTATATCATTTTGCATCTGAACAAACGAGCTCATGGTAGGTTCACATGGTTGTATCTGTGAAATGAATGCATACTATGTGAGTGCGCTCTGTCTTGCTTCTTTCACCCAGATGATGACTTGAGATCTATCCTTTTTCTTGTGTATTACTAGTGTTCTCTTCCATGGTGGTGTGCCAATAGAATCGTTATTCACATGCTGATCTCCCAATTTTGGCTAATCCAGTTAAATCTGTAGCAAACACTTGCAGATAACTCTGAAGGAACATTCATGCCCATTGCTTCTCTTACTACGCAATAGGAGTGGAATCGTCAGGTCTTATGTTAAGTGCACATGGCACTTTTTAAGAAAGCAGCAGATTGCTTTACAGAGTGTTTGCATTTCTGAAAGCAATGCAGGGACCTCCAGTTATTTCACATCTGTGTGGAAACTCAGCATTGTCAAGTTTAAAATTTTAACCATTCTAATGGGTATAGGAGTGAAATCATACTGTGGTTTTAAGTTTCATTTCCTGATAGGCAAGTGATATTGGACATTTTCATATATCCTTTTGCATCTGTTTAGAACATTTGGGTCTTGTACAGTTTATTGTGAGGAGTTAATGAGCTATGTTGAAAGTTTCCATAACTTTCAGCTAAGATCTTAGCATCCTTTATAGTTATGGCTTATTAACATCACTGATTTTCTTATTTTCTTGAGACAGGGTCTTATGTATCCAAGACTGGTCCTGAACTCTGTGTAGTAGAGGATAGCCTTGAACTTCTGGTGTTCCTGCCTTGAGTGTTGGGATCACAGTTGTATACTACCAACTCTGTTTTTATTTGATGCTGAGGACTGAACTCAGAACTTTGTGAATGAATGCTGAGTAGACTCTCTCAAACTGAGTTATACCTCTAGCATAGGCCTATTTTAAAAACTGGGTTGTTTAGGGGCTCCTGAGATGGCTCAGAGGGTAAAGGCGCTTGTCTTGAAAGCTTGGGACCTAAGTTTGATCCCTGGAGCTCATGTAAAGGTGGAAAGAGAGAACCAGATCTGCAAAGCTGTCTCCAACCTCCACATGTGTGGCATGGCATGTGCATGCACCAGAGCATACACAGATGCACACACATGTACACACAGATACAGATGAGCACATCCCCCCCACATAACTCACATGCACACACAAACATACATGAGCACACACACATGCACATACACACATACATGCACACCACATGCTTAAATTTAGTCTTTTAAAAATTAGCAATTTGGTCTATTATTGACTTACAAGAGTATTTTATGTGTTGTGACTGTTTTCTTTCATCTTCTGATTTGACTCTTTGTTTTTTAAAAGTATCTTTCAAAGAATGAAAGTTAATGTTGACAAAGTAAAATTTATCATTTACTACAAAAACTCCATACTTTTTTTCTATTGTCATTCTACCTTGGAAATCTTTACCTCTATACAATCCAAAAGTTTTTTTTTTTAACCTATATTTTCTCCTAAGAATTTTAACAGCAATTTTAACTTTCTATTTGGGTTTTTGCAGGTCTATGGTTCATTTAGAGGCGACTTCTAGGTCAGGTCTAAGAAAATGACTAATAACTACTTTTTGACATATGGATGAACAACCCAATAGATGTATAAAAATCGTCTCAAACACAAAATGTCCAAAATGACACTGTCATTCCAATTTTTCCCTGACTTTAAAAAGTCACTTAATACCTTGCAGAGTCTTATCCCATGTACCATTATATCTAGAATGGTGTGTGTTATAGCATGGGTAGACATTGGAACTATTATGGCTACATAGTTTTGATTCAATGCATGTGAAGTGTCCAGAATACACAGAAACACATAGACAATAGAATAAACATGGCTGACGGGGTTGGAGGAATTCTAATGGGTGTAGGATCTCTCTTGAGGTTAACAACTGTTTTCTAAAATTGATTGTAGTGGTGGTTCTGTAACTGTGAATGTAAAACCCCAAACAAACCAATATCTCACTATGTAGCTCTTATTGCCCTGGAACCCATTATGTAGACCAGGCTGGCCTCAGAGTCACACAGATCCACTTGCCTTTGCCTCCCGAGGGCCAGGTTTAAAGGGTTAGGCTGTACTGCTAAAGTGTGATGTGCTGCCACACTGGACCATACTGCATTTTTGTAAGTCGTTTCATACCCTTTCTAGAAAATAATTTTGTTAATAAATTATAATGATTAAATCAAGCCCTGCAAGATTAAGCATGCTTTTCCAATAAAATAGAAAGATGGTTTAAAATCTACTCTCTTAATCAGCATTGCTGACACAAGAGTGACAGGGAAGCCTCATGGAGTCATGGGACTTACTCAGCCTGTGTGTGACCCTGGTGTTGCAACACCTCCAGGCCAGCCAACCCTGTGACACCAAGTCAGTGTGCCAGAGTGCTGTACAAGGTATCACAGCCTTGCTCTTCCTCCTTCTCAAAGCATCTCAAATCCAAATCAAGTCTCTAGCCACGAGGTTGATGAGTTCCCAGTGACCTTTTCTGATACCCAGATGTGGCACAATGAATCTCTCAGGCAAGCTCCTCCTTGCCGCACTTGCTCAGCCTCAGGCCCGCAAGGCACAGGAGAGCCCAGAAAGCCAGTTGCTAAGTTGTTGCCTTGCTGTGCGATGGCCAATACTTTAGCACAGAGCAGAAGGAAAGATGGAGCAGAACAGGGCATCAGGCACTGAAGCGCATGAAGCACACAGTGTTTGAGGCAGCATGAGAGAGAGCAGGGCCCTTTCAAGTTCGGTTCTTTTAGACCACCATGTAGCTTCCTCAGATCTGTACCATTTATTATAATTTTTACTGAACTCCTGGGAGTCCATTTCCACCACATGGGTCTTGAGGATCAAGCTCAGGTTGTAGGACTTGACCTCAAGTGTCTTTGCTCACTGAGTCATCCCTCCAACCCCATTAGCTATGTATATTTAAATTTTTATTACTATTTTATGTGCATGGATGTTTTGCCTGCATGTATGTTTGTACACCATGTGTGTACCCAGTACCTGTGGAGGTCAGAAAAGGGACTCAGATCCCTCAGAACTGAACTTACAGATGGCTGTGAGTTGGCATGTGGGTGCTGAGAATCTAACCCAGGTCTTCTGGAAGAGCAGCCAGTGCCTTTAACTATCCATTAGTTATATTTTAATTGTATACTAAGCAACATTATCCATGAAATCAGGAATTTGATATGCTAGTTATGATTTTTCTAATCTATCATAAAATGCCTTGTCCACTAGGATAACGATGGGTCCACATGCCTGCTAGGGTTATCACCTGCATTGCCTGGGTAGATGTGCTCACTGCAAACCACCAGGAAAGAGATTGGTCCTGGATCTCATAGTACTTCCCAGAAAGCTGTTGGCTAGAGTAGGATTCAGATTCTTTTGACAAGTCTATACACAGAGGGTCAAATATAGAGCAAGACATAATTGAATGCACAAATGTTAAGTGAAAAAAAATTTAATCAAGACCAGGCGTGGTGGTGCACACCTTTAATCCCAGCACTCAGGAGTCAGAGGCAGGTGGATCTCTGTGAGTTCAAGACTAGCCTGGTCTACAAAGCAAGTCCAGGACAGCCAGGGCTACACAAAGAAACCATATCCCGAAAAAACAAAAAAGAAAAAAAAAAGTCAAATTAACAAACACAGGCATGTGATTCCCTCTCCCTGATTAAGCACGGAGAGTTGGCCGGCTGGCTTTTCTTTGGTTTCAAATGTCAGTAATTTACTTAGAAATTTTGCATTCAGAAGAGAGGAACTCTAAAGGAAAAATTCCAACTTAAAAACGAACTGCTGAGCCTGGAGAGATGGCTCAGCAATTAAGAGTCCACCCAGCAACACAGAACCCAACACAAACACCAAGTGGCTCACAACCATCTGTAATTCTAGCTCCAATCCAATGTCTCTGGCTTCCTAGGCCTCCTGCACTCATGTGTACATAACCCCCTCCCAACATGCACAACTTACAATAAATTTTTTTTTTTGGTTTTTCGAGACAGGGTTTCTCTGTGTATCCTTGGCTGTCCTGGACTCACTTTGTAGACCAGGCTGGCCTCGAACTCACAAAGATCCGCCTACCTCTGCCTCCCATTGCATTGAAGATTTAAAAAAAAAATTTATTGTAAGTTGTGCATGTTGGGAGGGGGTTATGTACACATGAGTGCAGGAGGCCTAGGAAGCCAGAGACATTGGATTGGAGCTAGAATTACAGATGGTTGTGAGCCACTTGGTGTTTGTGTTGGGTTCTGTGCAGAAGTGTGGACTCTTAATTGCTGAGCCATCTCTCCAGGCTCAGCAGTTCGTTTTTAAGTTGGAATTTTTCCTTTAGAGTTCCTCTCTTCTGAATCTCATGAGTAGATGGGAATCAAATATCTCTGCTGGGATAAAGGGCGAGCTTTAGGATATAGCAGAATGCAGGCAGCACTAGAACAAGTGGACACTAATCACAAACTTGTAACTTTGACACCATTGTCATTTCCCATGGTACATCTCTTCAGGTAAAACTGAAGCTTTAAACAAATATGTCTGGGATTGCCAGCAGTGTAGCTCTGTAAAGCCCACCGGAAACAACGCAGCTGGTTAAACTTGTTCCCTATTCATGAATAGCACTCGTTAATCAGTTTGCCACGTGACAGTAAAAGAAGGTTTCCAAAACAAAACCCAGCAAATGTGGTCCAGGGAAACTGCATTGGAGTTTGGCAGGAAGGGCGAAGCCGGGTGGGGGTGGGGGAGTGCGGGGAAGCTTCTGTTATAGGAGATGAAGTGAAGAAATGGACTTGGTGGCCTTCATCAGGTCGCAACAGGGGTGGGGGTGAGATTGGAAACAGCTCGTGTCCATCCCCCACATCCCTGGAACAAAGCAAGCCTTTTAGCAGCTATTAAGCAGAGGCTGGGAAAACTTTAAGAGTTAAAGCCAAGGTTTAAATGGCTGGATGGTGTTAAAAGTCAGAAATGTCAGAAATGGGCTGGCCTAGAGAGATTTGTAAGGTGATGATGATGATGATGATGAAGGCAAGGAGAGGAGGAAATAATACTTAGGTATCTGAAACATAAAGGACACATGGCATATTTCTATAGTAAGTCAACTGAGGAGGAAGCCACTGCCTCAGTGGTGGCTACGGTCAGAATGCAGGAGCAGGGCACTATGGGACATTCAGGACATTAGGGCAAAGCTGACAAGTCGGGCCCTCAGCTGGGGTCCAGATCTTGGCTCTTTGGAGACAGAAGTTGGAAGGCTGCAAAAGCCACCCCCTCCCTGTCTATCAAAAAAGGAGAGACTAAATTATGTTGGATTTATACAGTGGGATGGGACCTTATGTAACCGTTAACAGACAGAGATAGACCATCATATTGGATTTATCAGGTGAGCTGAAAGGCATCAGCCTGCGCCCAATATGAGGGCTTCACTGCAAGGGCCAGGGGGAAGGCCACTCTAGCCTGGGTCACAGGCAGTCCTTAGGTAACAAGAGAAGAAAAGAAAATCAGAAATTTGAAGTTCCTTTCTCTTTCTTTTTCCTTCCTTCCTTTCTTTTGTTCTTTCTTTCTTCTTTTCACCACAATATTTTGTGAAGGACTGAGTGTGGAGCCCAAGCATGGAATTTCAGTGTTTCAGAAGCTGAGGCAGGAGATCCCCAAGTTCCAGATCAGCCTGGGCTACATGATGAGACAGTGTCTCAAAACCAGCACCAGTGACAAAACTCTGTAAAGTATTGCAGTGGAACCGAGGCTGAGGAAGAGTTAACTAGGAGAACAGCAAACCCTACCTCAGGTTACCAAGATAAATTAATTATAAGGGCAATAGAGCTTTCTGGGAAATGTGTTTTATGGGTTTGTGTTTTGGAGGGCATACCAAGCAGCTCTGTGTTAACAATGGGATTCCATTTGCTGAGCAGAAGACAAAGAAAGAAAGTCAGTTCAGGCACTGCAGTCTCTGGCTAGCTTCCCTTTTCCACAGTGGCTGTAGGAACCTAACAGTGTGACATGATGGTGGCGTGATGGAAAGTTCCTTAAAAATGCAAGAACCACAACTCAGCACTCATGTGCTCGATTGAGGCTGGTGAAGAAAGAACTGTGTGTGTCTGAGTGTGTGGTCCAAAAAGTGTGCCCTGGAATTCCATTTGTAAATTGCTACAACAGCCTTCCCGAGTATCTATCAATAAACAAACAAACAAACAAATAAGTAAACAAACAAACAAACAAACAAACAAATAAATAAATAAATGAGAGGCTAAACTAGGCTGGGTTCACCCAGTGTGATGAGACACCAGACAGCCATTAAAAAGACCAAGTAGACCATTATATCGGAACTGGTCAGGTCAACAGAAAGGCACCAGCTTGCACCAAGTGTGAGGACTTCACTGAATGGCTTCTTGCAAGGCCCAGGGTGGTGAAATGGTGAGGGAAGCTACCACAGATGCCATTTACTAGCAAGGACCAGAGGGATCCCTTTAAGGCCGCAATGGTCCTCTTTCGGAATCTCCCAACATCTACTGAACCATCTATCTTAGACCAGGTTTTTGTCTGCCCTCCCTCCAAGAATGAAGTGGGAAGGCAGGGAAAGGAAACCAGGTCAGGAGATGTTTCTAGTCACAGGGATAGCCATTTAAACAGGAAAGAAAGGACTCAAACTCTCTGTGGGCAGGATATCAACCAAGAGAGGTTGGTGGTGTTACCAGCTGAGAGCAATCCTTTGCAGAGTATACGTGCAGGTCACTGTCAGGGGAACGCAGGCCACTTCCACTTGGATGATGCCTGCTTGTGCCTGGAACTGCCCAGGAGGCTGGGTCCTCATGCCAGCAACCTCATCTTGCTCTTATGTATCTACTGCCTTGCCTCTCCTGCAACACACCCAAACTGAGAAGCCGTCCACACCCAAGACCCTGCCATGGTTCCCCATTACCTGCCTACACAATGGAGCCCCATATCTCATGTTAGGGTATGCTTCCCTACCTGCCACAGCAGCTCACTGGGGTGCTCCCTGTGTCAGAGCATACGCTTCACTCTTCTGTCTCCCGTCTTGGCTCACGCCAGCGACTAGGTGGAAAGAAAACCCCTCTGGTTTGTCTCAGTGAGGTCCTTCTTGCTCAATGCTTAATTCAAAGCTTACACCTCCTCCAGGGTAGCCCTGTTGCACCTTAGGCTCCAAGAGATCTGTCAGTTTCAAAGCATTCAAGAGATTATTGCTATTGCTTTTGATCTTTAATAACACACCTGAGATATCCTTCTGCATTCTCATTAGAAAAGCACATTCTTTGAAAGTAGGCATGTGCTTTTGGTCTTTGTTTTTGTAGAGGAAGAGGTTGCTAAGGCTTCTCTAGAAAGGACACCATTTTCTTTTGTCTCGTGTTCCAGGTAATACTGAGGTGGACATTGTCCAGTAGAATGGCTTGTGGTATGTTCCTAAAGTTGTTAAACTGTTGCAACAAGAGCATTCCCTTTTAATTATGTATTTGTCTGTATTGTTTAAAATTATTATCACATGGGCTGGAGAGATATATTAAAAGCATGTATGCTCTTGTAAAAGACCTAGGTTCAGTTTCCAACATGTAACTTTAGTTACAGGAGATCTGACACCCTCTTCTGGCCTCTTGGACACTGCACACACATGGTGCACATACAAATAAGCATGCACACATATAAACACAAAAGTAAAAATAAAAAACAAAAATACAATTATTACAGACTTACATTATTAAATAAATATGCAGAGTCAGATCCAATCAAACTCGATTTTTTGGAGCAATTAAAATATAATTGTCAGAGGAAAAAATGCAGGATGGGCAGTTAAACATGAATTTCAGATAAAAGACAAATACTTTGCTAGGGCAAAAATGCTCTAAATATTTCATGGAACTTAAACTAAAAACTATCAGTTATTATCTGAGATGCACATTGAACTGCATCTTGGTTTTGTTTTTTTGCTCAGTGATGCAATGTAAGCATAAGACTGGGGAGGGGAAAGTGGTTGAAGTTGATGGAGGACATGCAGACATCTCAACAAACCCCAATTACTTTGTACAATTAATGGGTATTGACTGATAGGCTTCTCATAAACAGCCATGGTGAGCTCAGTCATCCCACTTCTAAGAGCTTCCTGGGGAGAAGAGGAAACATTTAAAGCTGAACTACACGGAAATGTTCACAGCAGTGTTAGTAACAAAAATTTAAAAAGTACAGAGATACTGGGGAGATAGCTTAGTGGGTAAAAGTGTTCTCTTTGCAAGCACACGGACTTTTAAATCCAATCTCCATAACCCACGTAAAAATGCCAGGCTTGCTGTAACCCCAGCACTGAGGAGGCGGTGCCAGACCCTGAGGCTCTCTGGGCTCTCTAGTCTAACTGAGGAGCTTCAGGCCAATGAGAGGCTTTGCCAAAATTCCTTCCCTTGGGGGAAACAATGCTTAACCTCTCCTCCTAAGGTTCTAACCTTGAAGTTCATGGAGAGAGGGGAACCAGTAAGTTTATTAGGCTTATTTACAGAGCAATGGGTGAGGGTCATAGGCAGGACAACAGGTGACTACTTTAAAGTCATCACCCTGGAAGGTCTGCACCCAGTAGGTGCGGTGACTTTCTTCTCATGGCTGCATAAATGGAACCCCCTCCCTTCTCCTTCCCCACCTCTGTCAGCTATCCCTTTCCTGGAGAACCTGAGGCTACCTGCAGTTAGGGATGATTTGCGTCCAACTGGTTGGGAGGAGTGGCTAGATACTCAGGTGAGGGTCCGGCAACCTTCCCCACCCACTCCTTTCAGGAGGGACAGTCAAGGGTCAACAAACCAGCCGAGGCGATCTTTGGTGAGCATGCTCAGATGGACTTCTGAAGATGGCTGCAGTTGGCCTTGGAGGATAGTCCTGTACAACATTTAAAGGAGGTAGACAGGTTTACCGAGGACAACACTTGAATGGCCCACACATCCATGCACATATGCGGATCTGCACCTACATGAACATGCATTTTCCTTCACACACTCAAAAAAGTGGGAAGAATGTGTCAGCAAATGAGTGAATGAGCAAAACCGTGCTATCTAAACATGGGAATGCTACCTGGCTGCAAAAAATGTAGGTTGCTGGTGTTTATAATAGCAAGTACGAGTCTCAGAAGTGTTACATTGAGGGGAAAAAGCCAGAGGAAAAGAGGGCTTCTCAATATGCAATGAACACTGTGAGGCAGGTTGATTCTGTGGAAGGGCTGGGGCCTGCCGGCAAAGGGCCGAGAGAAGATGATTACGGGCAAAATAAGATATGTTTCCTCGGGGTCTTCAGCGGAGATACAGGCTGCAGGAAGACTGGCCGGGGCTGTTCACTTTTTAGCCCTGGATTCTTCCCGTGTCCTGTCTGGGCCCTAAGTTTGAGGCTTTGGTTCAGGTAGGAACTGCAGACGCTGGGCGCTCGAGCTCCATCTACTGTCCAGTTGGCGTTGGTGCCGGGAGGGCGTGCTGAGAAGCCAAGGTGGGGCCTGGTTCAGAGTTGGGACAGGCGGCTCCGAGGACAGGAGCAATCTGAGCTCACTTTCTTCTTCTTAAGAAGCAACACAGACACCCCAAATATGTATAAATGGCCTGTGCATACATAGACCATGGTTATCTGGTATGCGTTTGTAGATTAGTGAAAGTTTTGGATTGAAAAATTGTCTGGGTCTGAGAAGGTGGTCTAGTGGGTAAAAGCGCTTGCCATTCAAAGGTGAAGATGTGAGTTTCCATCTCCAGAACACACGCACAGTGAAGATCTGTCATCCCAGCACTCCTGTGACAAGTTGGGCAATCCCCGGAAGCTCACAGATCAACTAGCCTGGTGTGCACAGAGGCAGAAGGAGGAAGATGAGGCCGGGTCACCAGAGGCATCCTCTCACTTCCACATGTGCACTCACACACAAGTATGCACACGGATATACAGATTAATAAAATATATAAACCATGTTTGATAGGTAAAGCTTTATATTTAAAATAGTGCTTCACTTGTCTGGTTCTGTATACATGATCTTTGCTATTTTTAATAAAGTAGTAATTTTTGGGATGTTTGGGTTTTTTCTTTTTTTAGAGACAGAGCCTTGCTATGTAGCCCCACTTGTCTGAAACTTATGATATACCTTAGGCTGACCTTGAACTTGCTGCAATCCTCCTGCCTCTACCTCTCCAGTCTGGGGATTCCAGGCATCTGCTGGCTTGCTGGGTTGCACTCTGTCTTGTTAGTATCCAACTCTAAAACGAAGGAAGTGAAAAGTTGTTACAGCATGGCCACCGCAGTGATAATCCATCTTGTCAGCTTCAGACAGCTTACAGAGAAACACATCACACAGATGAAAATTTGACTGGCTTTACTGTTCTTTGCTAGGAAATTGTATATGCGTTAAAAAAGATCTTTAGCTTTGAAATAATAAACTCACAAGGTTACAAAAACAAACAGACAGACAACACTCACTCAATTCTTGTGCCCTTCCCCTTGTTCCTCCAACAGTGGCCTTTGCAATGAAGAAAACGTTTGCATTTCTCTAAAACTCACATCCTGAGACCATCACTACCACAGGGTGGCATTGGGATGGGGACCTTGGGGGAGATTAGGTCATGAGGGAGTCTTCACAATGATTAGTAGCCTTTTAAGCAGACTGACTGTGGAGCATGTTCTTGTCATTTCTGCCACATGGGGACAGAGAGTGAAAGGCAGTAGGGGAAGCTTCAGCTCTCAAAGCCCACCGCCAGTGATGACATGCTTCCTCCAGCAAGTCCACATCTTCTAAATCTCTCAAATAGCACCGACAACTGGGACCAAACCTTCAGGTAAATGCCTGAGACTCAGGGGCATTTCTCACTCAAACTCTTGCAGCAGCCAGCAATGGCTGTGTGTACAGTGGATTAGTGGGGAACCCAGAGTTAGCCCAGTGGCAAAGGTGGATGCTTTGGTAGTCCCAACCTGGGACTGAGGGTCTGGAAGATTCCCTGAGTGCTGCTGATCTTTAGGCTGTGTTGTAGAGGCTGGAGTCTGATGTGGGCAAAGGACAATGGCCACACTCACCAATGAAGGCACCGTTGTTTTCCTCAAGTCTCTTCCTGTTGGAATGTGCCACCAATGATAAAGGAAGGTCTTGTCTCCTCAGCGAATCCTTTCTGAAAATGTCCTCATAGACCCACCCAGGGAGGCTTAACTCTTAGTTGATTCCAAATCCTATCAAGGTGACAATAAGATTAATTATCACAGCTGCTGTAGGGTATAGCTCAGGTATAATGTCAAAAACCAGAAGACAGACATTAGTATAGACTGCAGAGGTTATTTCATTTTCCTCTCTCTCTCCTCATCCTCTCAGTGTCTCGCTCTGTCTCCTCCCCCAGTTGTAGGCACTTTTACCACATCTGTAGATTTAACTCTCACTTCAGTTAAGATACCAAACTGCTCTGTTATGGAGAAAGAACTCCGCCCAGCGGCCTCCTTCACTCACGCCCCTGTCCATCTCCTGCAAATCAGTAAGCTCCACCCATCTCTGCAGGTCTCTCAACTTGAGAAAGTCGTCTGAATGGTGCCCAGTGGGTGTTTTCTGACTACTTCCTCCCACCAGCAGCTCGTTGTTGCCCAGGAGCAGCAATTTTGTTTGTTCGACCTGCCTTCCCTTCACACTGCTTCTCATCTGCTGCATGAGTAAGGCTGCTTTTGTGTGAACATAGTTCTCATTTCTCTGGGATAAATGCCCCAAATGTGGTTGTAGGACCATATGATAAGGCGAACATTTGATCTGTAACAAACTGTGAGGCTCTTCCTGTTTCTATTAGCAGGACACAGCAGACCCAGTTTCTCAGAACCCTCCTCATCAGTTGGTGGCATTATTATTTCATGTGGTTTCATACACAGAGCCCCGAGAGGATGTCATGTGTCCTGGTCCTGCTGTGTTCATAGCACTTTATCTGCTTTTTAAAATTATGGTCATCATGGTGCGCAGGAGGTAACATCTCGTTGTGATTTGTATTTCCTTTGTGATCAATGACACTGAACGACTGACTTCTCGTGTGCTATTGGCCACTTATACACCTTTCTTGCAGAAATATTTATTCAGAAAATTTGTTAATCTTAAATTGGGATATTGGCTGTTTTATTACTGGGTTGTGAGAGTTCGTTTTTTTAAAAAAGGGTTTAAAATTTTTTTGTTTTATATATATTGGTGTTTTGACTGCATGTATGTCTGTGTGAGGGTGTCAGATCCCCTGGAACAGGAATTACAGACAGTTGTGAGTTACCATGTGGGTGCTGGGAATTGAACCTGGGTCCTCAGGTTAAGAGCAGAAGAGCAGTCCATGCTCTTAACCCCTGAGCCATCTCTCCAGTCCCAAGACTTCTTTATATATGCTAGGTACAAGCCTTTATCATATGTGTGATTGAAGGTATTTTTTCCTATCCTATGGACTCTGTTTCTGTCTCCAAACTGGGAATTGAGCCCAGAGACTCACGCATGCTCAGCAAGCTCTCTACCACTAACCTGACTCTTAATCCTCTTTTTCATTTTGACACAGGGTCTCACTAAATTACACAGGCTGCTCTTGAGCTCCCTGTGGCTCAGGCTGTCCTTGAACTTGTCATCAACCTGCCTTTGCCACTCTAGTAGTTGGGATTATAGGTCTTCAGCACCATGGGGCACACTTTCTTGAAAATGTCCCTTGAACCATAAAGGTTTTAAAATTTTGATGAGATTCAATGTATCTGTTTTTGTTTTGTTTTTCCCATCTTTTTTTGCATGCCCTATCTCAGAAACCATTGTTGAGTTCCAGGCTATGAAGACTTAAGCTTTCATTTTATTTTTATTTTTCATTTTATTCTTAGTTTAGCTGTTCCATTTCACTTTGAGGTTATTTTTATATATGATATGAAGCAGGGGTCCAGTTCTATTCTTTGATGTGTGACTGTCTGGTTGTCATAGCTCTATTTGTTGAAAATTCTGTCTTTTCTGAATGGAGTTGTTTTGGTACCACTGTAAATATCAATTGGCTGTGGATGTGGGGTTTTATTTCTGGACTCTCTGCTCTGTTTCATTGATCTGCATGTCTTCTCTTCACCATGTTTTCTTGCTTCTGTAGCAAATTTTGGAATCAGGAGGTACTAGCCCTTCAGCTTTGTTCTTCATTAAAATTGCTTTGGTTATTTTGGATCCCTTGAGTTTCCATATGAATTTTAGCTTGTGAATTTCTACCAACAATCCAACAGAGGTTTTCATTTTTATTTTATTCATTACCAGAACGTTCTGTATATTCCAGGCTGGTCTTGAACTCACGATCATCTTGCCTTAACTTCCTTAGTACCAGGATTTCAGATATGAACCATCATGAGAAAACATTGATTTCGATTATTTGTTTTTGAGACAGGGTCTCTCTATGTAGTCCTGGATGTTTTGAGACTCACTCTGTAGACCAGGCTGGCCTTGAACTCACAGATATCTGCCTGCCTCTGCCTCCTAAATGCTGTGATTAAAGGCGTGAGCCACCACGCCTGGCAGAAGCTGTATTGAATCTGTTCATAAGTATTGCATGCTTGTCATCTCAACAATGTTATGTTTCTGACTCATGAATGTGGTGTCTTTCCTCTGATTTAGGAATCTTTTGATTGTCCCCACCAAAGTTGTGGAATTATCAGAATATACAATGTGTTCTTTTCTTGTGTAATTGTTCCTAAAGGTCTTATTCATCTTGATGGATTTAAAAATGGAATTACAATTTACTTTTGGCTATAAAGGAATCTTGGAAGTTACACTTTTAGCTTTCTGACCTCTGTTGTCCAGAAAGATGTATTATAAGGAAAGCAGAATAAAGTGGAAGGAATGTCTGATACATTGGCCAGGCATGTGAGCCAGGGTTCTGGCTCTTCTCAATCCTGGAGACTGTCTGTAACTCTACTCTCATTGGTCTCTCTGAAAGTTAGAGATATAGGGAGGAATTGTGTTGTAGGTTAAATTGTGACCCTTGAAAATATAGTCAAGTCCTGACCCCCAAGTTCAATGGTTCTCAAGCTATAGGTCGCCACCCCTTTGGGGTTGAATGACCTTTCATAGGGGTCACATATCAGATATCCTGCATATCAGATATTTACATTACAACTCATAACAGTAGCAAAATTAAAGTTATGAAGTAGCAATGAAAATAATTTTATGGTCGGGGGTCATCACAACATAAGGAACTGTGTTAAAGGGTCAAAGCATTAGGAAGGTTGAGAACCATTGTCCTAGCCTCTGCCAATGTGGCCTTATTTGGAAATAGTGTCCAGACTGAGTTAAGATCAGGGCCTACAGGATAGGCTGTATTCCAACACAAGATGGAACACTCAGAGATACCTAGACAAGATGGCTATATGAAGAGGAAGATGGAGAGCCACCTGATTCCCAAGCTTGCATGGGAAACGATGGCTATGTGAACTTCTGTCCAGAGCAGCTACGGGGAACCCAGGATGTCTCATGCCCCTCACAGTCTGCTCTTCACTTGCTCCACATGCTCTTCCCGTGGTTACTTTTCCATCTCAGAGAAGGGTCAGGCAACGTCAGGGTGCTGGGGTCAAGGACTGGGTCCACTGGAACAACACACTGAAAGGCATTTAGCAAACCTCTCGAGATCCTGTGTGGGCATCCCATACTCGATTAGAAAGCCTTCCCACGATGATATGGAGAAGGGACAAACATCAACATGTTATTGACTGCAGTTTGTCAGGTACCAAGTGTCTAAAGAAGTGACAAGAAGCTAATATTTTTAAATACAATTTTCGAAAGGTTAAATGCACTGTTCTCAAATCTGGCTCCTTTCTCAGTAGAGTGATCTGAAGAGTTCTCTCTCTCTCTCTCTCACACATACACACACACACACACACACACACACACACACACTTTAAGGAACACTCTCAGGCAGTGTGTTGCTGTGGTCTTTGGGCAGCAGTTCAACACTGGAGACTTGTCTTTACAAATGATGGGCAGCAGATAACTCTAACATGCACTGGAAGAGACATGGACAACAGGCACTATCTGGGGATGATGCAGAAGAAGAAGTATTGAGAGGCCATAGAGGGACAACTAGTGAGAACCAGGCACAGCAGGGAGAACTTTGTGCTCTTTGGACTAGGTGGGGAGGAACACTCCACTAAGAACTGGCTGGAAGCAGAAGGACTGTTTAAGGTGGTCTGATGCTTTTCCTCCTAGGAATCTTCTCCTCCTTTCCCTTCCTACATTTTTCCACTCCATCTCTCTTCCTGAGAGAACAGAGCTTTGCACACTTCAGGCAAGCCCTCTGTCATGAGCTACATCCCCAGCCTGATATTCATAATGAATAAAATCCCACAGTGCTGGAGGCGTTGGTGTACTGAGATCTTCTTTTATCAGAACTGGGATAGCTGAGGTGGGGAAGGGTGGGTGAGATCAAAAAGGCCAGCTGTATGGGTGAGGGGAGGATTCTTCAGCCTCCTGGGATCTGGGATGTGTCACTCTTGGGTTGTTAGAGGGACCTTGGCTGGGAACAGTCCATCGGGTAAGGCTGACTGCAGAGACTGTGCTGCCTTCCAAGTGTGCATGGTCTTCAGGAGAACTTGATTTGCTACGGATTTGAGAAGGATGTGGGTCACACAATGAACAACGAAAATGAGCTCTCAAAGGCCAAGCTTAAAGCTGACCAAGTGGTATGAGGCTCTACAGTCAGGCTATATTTATTTTTTTTTACTCAAACAAAACCTCCTGGAGATAACAGTGTGAAGAGGCCCACTTCAGCACCATGGCAACCCCCAGGCCTCACCCCACTGTCCTTCAGACCTCTTTCCCCACGGGATTGTGGATGTCTTAAAGGCTACAGTGAGGGAGCATACACATATATTTTTTCTGTGTTAATGGAGAGATCCTGGGGGCGAACCTTAGACAATAGACCTGAAGAATGAAGATGTTGGTAATTTTGTTAGGTTTCCCTATAACAACTTTCTCAGGCATGTTCTTCACTTAGGTGACAATTCCCCTATAACTTCTCTGAAAGTGTGTGTGTGTGTGTGTGTGTGTGTGTGTGTGTGTGTGTGTGTGAGAGAGAGAGAGAGAGAGAGAGAGAGAGAGAGAGAGAGAGAGAGATATGAAAGCTTCAGATGTTGAGAAAAAAAAACCCCATCTGGTAGAGAAATCCAGCATATCAGTGGCCTTTTCATCTGGGTTCTGTGTGTGTGTTTCTGAGGAGATATAAACAAACATCTGCTGCTCTCCAGATGGGACAATGATGACAGAACAAAGTGATTTTACCAGAGTTCAACCTGGGGAACCAATGGGTTTAGTAGACTTTCAGGGTGTGGGTAAGGGGTTACTTCCAAGAGCATGATTAGAAACAAAGCAGCCTTACCCCAGCCTGGGTGACTACTTCCCCATAGCTCCATAGGAGGAGTCTGTGCCTCCAGATAACCCTCCCCACACACTATATTCTAGCATTTCCTGAGGTCATAAGGCCAGATGCAATTAGGAAGAATTATACATAGCTTGCTGGAGGGTGTAGGTCGGAGTGACCAGAATTTCAGGTGAGAGTCCAATGACCCTGAACATCCTTAGGGCCAAGGATTGCAAAGTCACTGCTCTCCTAGAGTTAGGATTATTTCCTTGGAGTCTGGAAGATCGAAAGAACTGATTATTGATATTCAAGGACCAGGAGCCTTGTGAGTGTCTGAGTGTCTCTCTTCCCTCCCTGAGTGCATGAGGATGCACACCAACACACACACACACACACACACACACACACACACACACACACACAC
>CAJQZJ010033923.1:144102-155270 GCA_907164525.1 Lophiomys imhausi
ACACACACACACACACACACACACACACACACACACACACACACACGCATGCACACACACACACACAGATATAGAGAAAGAGAGTGAAAGAGAAACAGAACCTAGAAGGTGGAGCACAGACACACACAATCACCGAGGGGAGTCCTTGCCCCTGCTCCTCAGCTGCCCTCAGCAGGCCCAGGTGACAGCCCACTCCTCCTGTCACTCATGGGTGGCACCAGTGCCTCAGAGGAGCAGACCTGCAGGTGGTAGTGGTGCCTGTGGCTGCAGCAATTCCCTCGGGGGGGGGGGGGGGGGCGTTGTCTGGCGGTGTGGGTGGGGGGGGGCGGGGGGGGGGGGGGGGGGGGGGGGGGGCTGACAGGATGTTGTCCTGGGCTCTAGGGATTGGTGATGTTTTTCAGAGTCTTCTCGAGTATCTAGGAGCTGTTCTTGGTGCCTGGAAGCATGAAGGGGGGAGGAGAGTTCCCTGGGTTCTCTGTTTTAGACCACATTTGAAACCACTTGCCCACAAGAAGCACAGCTGGAGGAGACATGGGGCTAGCAGTGTGGGCAGAAGGGGGGCTCAAAGTCAAAACCAGAGGACCTAAAGGACAGCTCATGGGCCAGTCTTGGGAATTGTGGCAGTTTCAGTAAAACTCAGGCAGTTCTTTGTGTCTGTTTGCTGTGGTTTTGTCCTTGGAGCAGAGGCAGCCATGTTTCAGCATGCTTGGGAAGTCTGTGTAGTCTAAGCCAATGGGACAAGTGGGCCTGGTAGGGATGAGCCATCCATCTGGTCCCAATGGACTTATTCTGTTATAGGATTTTAAAATTCACAGCCATACCATTCTTCTGTGGAGACATTATTTATCCAAGAAACACACTGGGTATCCCCATATGAAATTGTACCCAGTGTCAGAGCAATAGACAGTGACCATTCTTAGGCTCCTGGGCATTTACCTTCCCCCATCAATGTACACCATCATCTCAGTCTCAAGCGAAGGCTGAATAAAAAATACTCCTGGTTTTATGCCAGGGAGTCTCAGCTCTGTCTCTGGTATGGTGCAGTTACTGGTGGGAAGCAGTTCAGTGACCAGGAAGGTCTGATGCTGAGTCCTGCCTGCCACATAGAGGTCAACACAGCCCTGTTCTGGGTGGGTATGGATGCTGCCAAGTAAAGTGGGAAGTGCAGGCAAATGCCGTGGCACAGACCCTTGGAGGTGTAAGAGGTGGTTTGGACAAAGCCAGGTGTGCATCCTGGCCTCCATCACCCTGTTAGTGTAGGAGATGAAGTCCCAGGTATAATAGAAATTGTTGAGGTTGTGGCCAGAAGCAGTGTGCATTCCCTTAAGCCCCGTATTGGAGCGGAAGCCATCTCTAAGCTTGCAGTTAGAGTGGGACACCCCTGTGGGTATCTCAAAGAGGGAAGGTGCTCAGGGAGGCTGCCATCACTGTTGTAGTAGGGTGCGGCATCCAGGAGTACAGCTCTGAGGGGACAGTTGATGGCAGGGACTGATCATTCTCCCACATCTCAGCTACTTCCTCTGAAGTTAGCTGCAGCTTGAGCTGGAGTCTTGAGTCTCCACTCACAGTCCACAGTGCTGTCCAAGCCCCGGTGTACATGTCTCATCATGTCCTCCTTCACCTGCATATCTCTGGTGTATATAAACTCCTACACAGTGTTGGAGGAAAATATAGGGTTCTCTATCTGTTTGCTCCTGTTTTCCTCTGTTCACAGCTCCAGGTTAGAAAAGTCCATATTTGCTTCTTCAGTTCTTCTGGCTGCTCTAAACAATGTCCCCCTGACCTTGGGAGAACATCTCCTTGGCTTAGGAGCTATTCCACCCCCAACTGATTCCCTCCCTCTGTCTATTTCTCTCTCCGTTTGAGACAGGGTTTCACTATATAGCACTGGCTGGCCTGGAACTTGGTATGTAGACCAGGCTGGCCTCAAACTTACAGAGATCTGCCTTTTAGTCTGTTTGAAATCGGAGGCCACCACACCCAACTTCTTCCTCTCTCTCCTTTGTGTATCTCTACATGCTTTTTCATGTGCCCCTGCTCCTGTGTGTGCCTTTCTGGTGAACAAAATCTGTTGCCTGGTTTTCCACTTTTTATTTTGAGATCAGGTTTCTCACTGAACCGGGTACTCCCTGATTCTGCTAGACTGGGTGGTCAGGGAACTCTGGAGATCTGCCTGTCTCCATAGCTGGGATAAAGGATGTGGGCCACTATGCTTTCCCCCTCTTATGAGGATGTTGAACATCTCATTGCAGCTTCACATACCTGCATGGCAAGGGCCAAGCTATCACTCTAACTCCAGCTCAGGTGTTGTTAAAGTCTATGTTCCTAACAGAGGCACTCTGGAATGTCCTGTTTCCTTGTCTCTTTCTACTTTTTGAAGACAAGGCTACCTTCCATCTTTAGTTTCTGTAAGGGATTGTTAGGTTCATCCTCTTCATACACAAAAGTTAGCACATTGTGCACAACATGACTGTCGGCCATCCTGCAGGCATTTCCCTACAGTCCTGACTCACACACTTTCCCTGTATCCATCTGGCATCACAGCGAGGCTGTGGCTTAGTTGATTGAGTTGTTCTGTTTGTTGCAGACACTATGAGTCAGCACACACACATGTTTTTTCATTTTGTTGATTGAGTTGTTCTGTTTGTTGCAGACACTATGAGTCAGCACACACACATGTTTTTTCATTTTGTTGATAGAGGGATCTTGGGGGCAAACTTTAGATGCTAAAACAACAACAAAAGGTTGAGGTGTTGGTAATCTTGTTAGATTTCCCCTTAACAGCATTCTTCTGCATGCCCAGAGTTGAGGTGAGACAATTCCCATAAAGTTGCCCTAAGATGCATGGGAAAGTCTCAGGTATGGAAACATCCATCTGTTATAGAAACACACTGTCTTTGGCCTGGTCATGTAGTAGATCACCATAGATGGAGCCCATGGCCACATATCAGAGTATGTGGTCCACACCCTCCACAGTTCTCAAAGCAACCTAGAAGGGGAGAATATCAAGGGCTTATTGAAGGTCCTTGTGGGCCTATGGGGCTGCTGAGCAGGAGGAGCTGGAGCTGGACTCTTGACACAGGGTTGTAGGTATCATTGAAGTTGAAAGGGGCACCAGGAAGACCCTGTCCCCAGGGATCCAGTGTCTGCTATGACTGCGGCCCTTGTGCCTCAGTGGTTTTCAGTGATGTAAAAGAAGTTGAAAGGCCGGAGCAAAAAGCCTACAAAGTTCCTAGGTGAGGCCATACTTGGAACAGCTTCAGAATGGGGTCCATGTGAGAAGCCCACTGTCACCCAGGCCACCAAATCCTATGGGAGAGACAAAGGCTTTAGTGGGTAAGGGAGTACTGACTGTAGACCTTGGAAGGACTGGGTCATTTTAAGATGTGTCTACAAACTTCCCCCAGATGGCCTCAGCCCCATTGGAAAGAGACTGGCTCATCTTTCATGATCTCTGAACTTGCCCTCCACCCACAAGTCTCCCTCCTAGGAGCAGGGACAGGTCAAGTTAGATGGTAGCAACAAGGCCAGAGGAGGAAAGGGAGGGACTGGTCTAGTACCTGGTCTTCAATATTCTCATCGTCCTGAAAGAAATCCTGAAAAACCACAGCGGGATCCCAGGGGTGGTTCTGGTTGTAGATACTGGTGCTCCTCCGTTCAGACTCCCTGTATTTGCTCACTGCCAGGGAGTACCTGCAGATTGGGAGGAAGCCAGGTGGCTCTGAGCACTAGGGCTACCTCTGAGCCCCAGCTAGGGCTCAGAACATCCTCGTTGCCACCGATGGGGAAGCTGGTATTTCCTCACAATGAGTGGTTATCTCCTGGGTCTTTGCAAGAGAGCTCAAAGGCACCTGAGGGCCAAGAGCCTCATGAGTACAAACAACCCTTCCCTCCCCAAGTGCATGAGGATGTACACTCAGACTCATAACGGACTCAGAGTCTCATGAATTGAAGCACAGAGTGGCATTCACAGCCAGGGAGGAGCTCCTGCACACTCCCCAGAGTCTCTGCACTCCTTACCTGGCCCAGGAGAAAGCCAGGTCCTCCTGGGATTGAGGAGTCAGCCTCTGCTTAGATGTGGAGTAGATCTGTAAGCGATAGCTGCGCCTATGTTCCCAGATGTCCTTTTTGGGGCTGCTAAAGAGCAGGAACGAAGGCAGAGTCTGTCCAAAGGGGAAGGTGGCCTGGCGCTCCTGGGAATACTGAGTCTTCTCCATTGTGTCCTGGGGTCTAAGGCTGTTGGGGTCTGTGGTGTTTTTCTGTCTGGTCTGCAGTGTGTGGAAACTGTTGTTGGTGCCTGAAACCAGGAGGGGAGAAGGAGGTTGAGAATGAAGCTTAGAATGGGAGCTTCCTCCCTCCACCCTGGATCTCCAACATAGACCACATCCACAGCCAGCTACCATTAAGAAGCAGTGCTGGGGGTGGATACTGAGCTAGCTGTGTGGTTGGGGAGACTGAGCAAACCCCAAACCAGAGGAGTTAGAGGACAGCTCACAGGCCAGTCCTGAAACTGTGATAGCTTCAGTGTGGCCCAGGCTGTTTTAAAGAGAGCTGTGATACAGCCCATTTTAGCGGAAAAGGGGTAGTCTGTGTTGCTAAAGGCCTGAGATCCAGCAATACATTCTGGGCCATAAAGACAAATGGGATTTATGGGTGACAGATGTCCAAGTGATCCTGTTGTCCTTGTTCTGTTATTGACTTTGATGTCAAATGTCACAGCTGTGACACTACTCTGTGGTGACATTATATATCCAGGAAACACACTAAACACCCCCGATGGCAATAGAGACCATCTGAAAGGGCTAGACAGTGACATCCCTTCCCTCCTTCCCATTATACTTCTTCCTCCCCTTCCCTCTGCACCATTGAATTCAGACCCAATGCAGATACATCTAAAATTCTGGGTAAAACTAGGGTATCATTCACAGCCACTATTTCTCATAGATGCACAATATTTCTTTTTGAGGTGAGGACTGGAGAGGGAGACTCAGTGAATACTTCTGATTTAAATTAACATCATGGAGTCTCAGCCCTACCTTTTGTGAGGTAATGTTATTGGTGGAAAGCAGCTGAATGATGGGGGGGGAGGTCTGATTTCAAGGCTTACCTGCCACATCCAGGTCAACACGGTAATGCACAAGGTGGGTGTGGCGGCTGCCAAGTTGGTGCATCAGCAGGTGCGTTTCGCTCAATCCTTCAGGGGTGTAGATGGTGGTGTGGACGAAGCCCGTGGCGTGCACCTTGGCTGAGATCATGCCGTTAGTATAAAAGATGAAGTCCCAGACATAATCAAAATTGTAGAGTGCCGAGGTTGCCCGTAGCACCAGCATATGTCCCATTACATCTGAGAAGAAGTTGATTTTACCTGCAAAGTCACTGTCAAAGATGGGCCTAACAGGCACTCCTGTGGGGATCTCAAAGATGCAGAGTGCTCTTGGATGACTGACAGGCCCATCAGTGTCATAGTAGTGGATGACATCCAGGAAGGTGGCTGTCTCTGGACAGTTGATGCCAGGGGCTAACTCGTGAGTCACACTGCCCAGACCCCAGCCTAGATCCATGGTCTTGGTCAGCTCTCCTGCAGGTGTGCTGTCTCTATGCACAGCCATGGTGGCCTGCACGCTAATCTCATAGGCTATACATTCGTTCCTGAAGTGCACATTCAGTATCTGGAGCCCAGAAGAGGGTCGAAGCCGGAAGGAGAAACTCCAACCTTTGTAGATCACAGTGTTTCCTTCTAGGCTGTATCTGGGACCATGGCCTTGTTCCACATCGGGGCCAGACTTGCTGAGGGGCCTTAGAAATTTCCTACCAGGCTTGTTAAAGCTTTGTGACTGCTTTGTGTTCCTAGGCAGTGGATCCTTGAGGATCACGGTAACTACTTCTCCATCTGCGTATTTCTGAGCCAGTTCCTCTGGGCTGTTGTAGAGTTTGCTGTTATACCAGACCTGCTCTACTCTCCAGTCCCGGACATTTGTGCTCCCATGATCAATAAGGATCTCCAGACCCGTGGGCTGCAGCAGGTGGTTTTTCACAATGCGCTGTAAGAGAAACCAGGTAGCCCGATGTCTAGACTCCACACTATGAGGGGCCACATGGGTGAAGGTCAGGCACTGGCCGTTACAGTCTTCTAGTGAGAAGCCAGTGGTGTCACGGAAAAACTTCAGTAAGGGTGTGGTGACCTCCTTGATTTTGTGATAGAGAAGGCTTTGCTCTGCTTTGGACATGGGTCTGGATGCCCAGGATCGATGTTTCTCTGGCCTGGGGAACAGTTCTCTCATGTAGGTGGGCTGAGGCAAGGGCCCCACAGCAAACTCGGTGACATTGGGGCGCTCCTGGGCACTAAAGAAAATGATGGCATGGGCTTCCCGCACAGGAGGGTTTGTCCCTTTATCCAGAAACTCTAGGACATCCTTCTTTTGGGGCAGCAACATCTCAATGAGGAACACAGAGTTCTTGTCTAAAGCCCGGGTGCCGGACGGCTGCAGCTGCAGCTCTGTTCTGCTCATCAGGAAGCTGTGCACGGCCTCGATTTCCTGGGCGCTCAGGTCTGCAAACACCTGGGCCTTGCCATGCAACATCCAGTTGGGGTACTTGGCCAAGACCAGCTGTAGAACCGAGATGATGGCCATACACCCTAGTGCCAAGCTCATTTGTGCCAGTGCCATGACTCTGGAGCTCAGCAGAGGAGAGGAGAAAACATAGGTATTTCCCTCTCCGAGCCAGCACTCCAGAGCACCTTGTCCCTGAGCCCTCTCTTTTCCCTGACTGTGCTCCCTCTCTTACCCAGATGAAAGCAGAGTTGGAGTCTCTGGGTCCTCACTCACAGTTCACAGCGCTGTTCAGGCCCCTGTGTGCATCCACCTATTTCCTCCCTCGTCTGAAAACCTCTTACACTCTTTCTTATCTACAGATCTCCCACTGTTTTCCCCTTTTTGGTGTTAAAAGAGTCTGGAACGTTCTTCAGCAGGGTGCACCATGAGTCACAGCAGCCCAAGGCTTGGTCCTCAAGGGCTACAAATGGTCTGCGCGCTGGTGGGCCAGTGGGCTGTAGTGACAGCAAAATTCCCTTTCTGAGTCAACAAATGACCGTTTCGGGGTTGCATGCTGAAATTTACATTAAATGTTCAAAATACAGTTAGGGATGTGTTATAAGAAAGAAAGGTAGGTGGAATGGGGAGATAATAATGTTTGTAAAAGCCACAGGGAAACATTTTATAGGCTTAATGAAAAACACACTACACTACTGTAGCTGATCTTCACTACTTGTGGGTTCTTCTTTTTCCCATCTTTATCCCTCCTGTATTCTCCTCCTACAACTAGATAGCAGAGAAAGAGGGATAGAGGGGATATATATATATATATATATATATATATATATATATATCTGAATTTAATTTCTTTCCTTTTTTTTTTGAGTACCACTACTAACAAACTGCAACCACCCCCCTGCAATGACCAACAGCCACCAACCTCATCTCTGGGGACCCTAGCATTTATATACCCTCTAAAACATTCCCAGAATTCCAAACATCACATAACCACAGAAATACTATAAGAGTATATATTTTGTTTTAGTCTCAGGTAGAGGGATATGGAGCTGCTTCGTACTGTCCACAGCCGCTGACTATGATTTGCCTCGTGCTTCAGCAGAGGCGTAGTTTTTGCCAGCTGCAGATAGTTTCTGTGGTTTTAAAAAAAAGAAAGCAAAATTCCAGAATTGTCACTACACACTGCAAAGAGACACAAACACAGATATGCACATGCACACACAGGCACACACACACACACACACACGCACACACACGCACACGCACACGCACACGCACACACACACGCACACACACACGCACACGCACACGCACATGCACACATGCTTAAATGGGATTACAACATACCACATGATATCAATGCCCCCAAAGAGCTGTTATTGACTAACAACAACCCCAGTGCCAGGCATGGGTAACTTCCCTTTGAGTTGTTGGTCAAGGGGATGTCCAAGATGCATAGAATAGTATAGGCTATTTGCCATTGCCATTGGCTGCTTCTCACAACATGAAGGTAAGATTCAGTTGCTGAAGACGTTACACCCTTTAGACACAAGACTTGAAGGAATCCCTGGAAGTCTCATCCTTAAGGACTAGGTCTTATTGTTTTACAATATTGTTCAAGTTCCCAAGAGAGAAAAACAATCAATAGTCCCACTCAAGTGTAAAGCCTACACATGGACAGTGCATGGCCTGGCAAGGAGTCCTGTATGGTGCAATATTGGCACCTGTCTTGGAGTGATGGGCAGTCATCTAAATGTATTTAAAGCTCACTCAAAAGGTGAGAATTCATGCCTGAATGCACCGAGCTCCCAGCGGCTGGAGAGACGGGGTTGCTTGCAATACTGACAGACCTCAGCCCTACTGCCTTATCCTTTCTTGTACCAGCTAGTGAGGCTTCCTGCCTGGTCCTGCTGTATACAGGGCTCCTGGGACACACTGGCTTTGCACATGCATGGGCTGCTGGGACTGTCATCAGGCCTTGCCTCTACAGACCCTGTTCCTGGGTCCCAGGTGGAAGCCCCTCCCCAAAGCCTTGCACCTCTGACAGATGCCCTAAGACTCCATCTGACCTTCACTTCCCACTCAAGGCTCTCTTTGGGTCACCAGAAGGATTTCTCACTCATGAAGACCTGATGAGGCTTAACTCATGGCCTGTGAGTGGGTGGAAGGACTCTGAGTGATTTTTTTTTTTTTTTTAAATCATAGGTAATTAACTGTCATTGGTTCCCCAGATTAGAAACCTTTGGGAGAAATATCTTGTGATTGGGGCACAGTAAGGGACTCAGGAGCCTGTGTTACTGGGCCAGTTACAGGGGTCCAGGGTACAGCCAGCAGTTCTGATGGGGATGAGGACATGTGTATGGAAGTGTGTGTCGGACAGTGTGTGCAACCACACTAGTGTGCAAGTTCATACACACAAACAATAATAATAAATAAAAATATAAAAATAAAAACCCCTGTGAGTGCTTTAAAATACTTCAAAAATCCATTTAAGACTTTACCTTCAACCCTTTCCCCAAAATATTAATACTTTTATATATTTTCAAACTGTGCTTTATAGTACTAAATGCCTGAATTAAAAAATAACTGGAGAGACCTAAGTTAATAATTTAATGGTACATCTGGAAACCTTGGGAAGACAAGAACAAACAACATGAAAACAGAAGATGGGAAGAGATAATAAAAATAAGGGCTGAAATTAATGAAATAGAAATGAAAAGATAATGAAGAGTTCGTTCTTTGCTGAACTGAAGGGGGCTGATATGTAGGGCACTCCACACCAGGAGGAGTAGGATAGGTGGGAGAAGGGGGAGAGAGTAGGAGGGCGAGAGGGTGGGGCCAGGAGGGGTGGAGGGAGGGGACTGTGATGGAGATGTAAATTGAAGTAATAAACAGTAAAAGGAAAAGAAAAGAATACAAGATTGGCAAGCCTTTAGCTAAATTAACCAAAAGGAAGAGAAAAATGATCCAAATAAACAAAGTTAGAGCTGAAAAGTGAGAAAATACAAGAGGGACTGAAGAAATTCAGAGAGCAGTAAAGACATACTTACAAAAACATATCCCACCAAACTAGAAAGACATAAAAGGAGGGGATGAATATCTAGATAAATATGGCCCAGCAAAGCTAAATCAAGATAAAATAAATAATTTAAACAGACCCATAACATCCAATGAGAGAAGCAATAAATAAAAATATCCTTAAAAACAAAAAACAAACAAAGGAGAAACAGGCCAAGATGGAGGGAGTCAGTACTGAATTTTACTAGATCTCAAAGAAGAGCTGACGTCAGCATTTCTCAGCTCACTCCATAACACAGGAAGCAAGGACACTTTGAGATTCTTTTTATGAATCCAGTATCACCCCGACACAAATGCCAGACAACGAAACCCAACAAAAACAGTGGTAGACCAATACTTCTGATGAACATGGATGCAAAATTTCTCAATAAAATACTTGTAAACCAAATTCAAGAACACATTAGAAAGAAACTGCTTTCTTAATGGGAAGACAAGGACTAGCCTGGAAAGTGGGGGGAGGGGGGGAATGGATTCTTCAGGGAACTATCCAAGGTCTCAGGGACTGATGCGTATGAAGTAGGGTTATTGCGTCTTACAGCCCCTAGCAGTACTGAAGAAAAATGGTTGTCTGAATATACACTGCCATACATAGCACATGAATCGGCCCAGTGTGTGTTTGTGTGTGTGTGTGTGTGTGTGTGTGTGTGTGTGTGTGTGTGTGTGTGTGAGAGAGAGAGAGAGAGAGAGAGAGAGAGAGAGAGAGAGAGATCAGGTGAATAAAATGAATTAAAGAAAAAGAACTTACAAAACCTGACCGTGATCCCCAAATATCCATCTGATGGTGGAGTTCCACTGGGTCTTCAGCTGCATCTTGCCCTCTGGAAGATGAGATGAGGGTCTAAGGTCCAGGGTCTTGTCTAATATCTTGGGCTGCTGGGATGGTGGAAGGCCTCTGAGAGGTCCTTGCTGTCACAGGGAATTTACTGCTGTTGGTTCCTCAGATTGGAACACCTTGGCAGAAATCCCTTGAGACAGAGGCACAGAGGGGCTCAGAGGCCGTGTTGCTGTTTGGTCTCTACCAGTGGGGGGGGGGGGGGCACAAGAGTCAGGGTTTGGGTGAATTTCACCTAAACTGGACTGGCAAAGAGTTAAGCAAAGGGAAGCATAGTTTCTTAAGATAAGGCATCATGGATATTTCATGTGTGTGTACTCTGTTTTGTTGTATCCCACTCATAGGTGTGGGGAACACAACCTGCGTTCTAACAAGATTTTCCTCCTGAATTCTTCCACTAAGTCAAGATTTACTGCTTATAATTTTTAGATCTCAGTTTATACCCTATTCAGAATTGCCTAGAACCCAGCCACAGCATGGAGCTTCCTGTGTTGGCCCCAGACCTAACTCCATTCACTTCCCAGTCACTGCCCCTCAACATGCTGGTATTTGGTCTGTAGAGGGAGGGGATCTCCTCACTGTGGCAGTGAAAGGTGTGTGCTGCACCTGCCCCATCCCCTGGGAGCTGCTGGGCTCACACAGAAAGACTCAGCCCAGTGTGTGTGTGTGTGTGTGTGTGTGTGTGTGTGTGTGTGTGTGTGTGTGTG
>CAJQZJ010033923.1:155280-166269 GCA_907164525.1 Lophiomys imhausi
GTGTGTGTGTGTGTGTGTGTGTGTGTGTGTGTGTGTGTGTGTGTGTGGTGCACCCATGCACCCCAGCTCTTCTGTTCTTGTGGCTGCTGGCCTCAGTGGTTATAGAATGTTCTGAGAAGTTCTTTCTCACTATCCCAGACTCCATGATCCTCATGCTTGTTGGGATCCATGGAAATGACCGACCCCAGGGATTTCTTTCTCCTAGCCCCATTTATCCTTTAATTAGCAGCCCCAGAAACTCAAATAACCTTGTGCTTTCTGGTTCTGGCCTGACAGGATGGGGTGAGAAAATTGAGTGTGAATGAATCCATAGTGAGTGGGAAGACAGGAGGCAAGCTGCTTTATGTTGGCCGGATCTTGTAAAATTTAAGACAAACACCATTTCTTCACAATATGTGTGGATTTCTATATAAAGTTGGCTAATAATTACCAGTAAGAGTATTATAGTTATTTGGTCTGTGATGTTATCACTGATCCAACACTTCAGAATAATCACCCAGACACTACATGGATTTTGATAAGCCTTAGCCTGGATTGTGCAATCTTAGCCCATCTAAGCTAGCTTTTAATTCTATTCCCCAAATAAAACCCCAACATATCCATATGCCCCCAGATCTGTTATTCTCCACACTATGACAATGTTCCAGGTGAAGGACCCCAGAGGGACCCCTAATTGAGAGCCCTAAAATTCCCTGAGTCCCCAAAGAGGCTTAATTTTGGGCCAGGCTGACTCCATCACAGGCTTCAGTTTCTTGTTGAATTAAACAGTTCTAAGATCCCCATTTCTCAGAATGGGCTCAGCAGTTGATAGAAAAACAGCAGAAAATGGACAGCTGATCAGAGACAGCTTAGCCATCTGGCTTGAGAAAGATAAGATTGTTTAGAGTTATTTAACTGCTGGTTTGAATATCCCTCCTGTCTTTTGATCAACTCAGGATTGTCCCCCCCCCCCCCCCCCCCGGTTTTAGGATCAGCTCATAATTGTTGACTAACTAGGCTGGAGGCATCTGTGCTTTTCCACAGGTTGCCTGCAAATTTTTAGTTTGAATGCTCCAGTCATGTTGGAGATTATCTAATCCATACTGGGATTCCCATGAATGTCTTTAAAAAGAGTCTTCGGGCTCACCCTCAGAGTTGTCAGTTTCTCTAATTGCTGATCCCTGCATGCTGGATTTCTGCAGAAATAAACACTCTTTGCAGTTGCATACTATTTGAGTCTGGGGTATTTTCTTCAACAAGTTCCAGACCCTAACACAGGCTATGTGGAGATATGCTCTTCGAATTAACCCATGGCATGTCTTTTCTCCTTGTTCTTCTCCTCTCCTCCTTTCCTCTCCCTAAAAGCCTTTGAACATTAGCCTTGCCTACCTCTCTCTCTATCCCAATCACAGGACTCAGCATTTCATTAAAGCCAATCAGAGACAATGGTTAGCAAGCAAGGTAACACAGCATCACTTGGCGTATGTGTGAATGGCCTTGCTGTATGAGTACAGTAAGGGGACAACAGGGAGAGGGTCATAATGTCTGTGGAGCCACAGAGGTCAAGAGGGAACTTGGCAGCTAGGGACCCTCCCTGTAGCCCCTTCTCTGCCAGTTTTGTCTGTGGTCCATCAGAACACACACTGTGAACTGGCACACTTGTTCTCCCAGTCAGCTAGCACCACTGAGACCCCATCTGCATGCAAGCAGACAGCTAGGAAAAGACAGAAGAGTGATGTGACAGGCAGCCAGCCTACCAAGCATGTTAAGTGTACACAGATGTGTACATGTGCATGTGTACACACACACACACACACACACACACACACACACACACTGTTTTCTAACATGGTCTCTTGTGAGCTCCCCTAATCTATTTGTTTACCAATTTTAGCCTTCCTTTGTTCATGAACCTCTAGGTCAGGGACCTCTCGGCTTCCATGACTATCCTTCTTGCTTATGGTTCCTTTTTTTTGGGGGAGTGGGGAATCCTGACTCTGAGACTTGCCATGGGTGATAGCTCTACAAGCTTTGAGAGTCTCAATGTTAGAGAGACAAGGAAGGGTCCCCACCTGTTGGATTTTCTGCTTTTCTCTGTCTACAAATGTGAAGTGGCGAATCTACACCCAGCTTGTTAGTTCTTCACGGTGCTCTAGACAATCTTCACACACCTTGGACATACTCTCTTCAGTTCTAGATGTCTTTCTATCATTCTCCCACCTATCTCTTTTTATTTTCTTTTTGTGTGTGGCATATGTGTGTGTGTGTGTGTGTCTTTGTGTGCACATGTTTTGCAGTTGCCCATGTATGTGCATGTGTGTGGAAAGCAGAGGTTGGCACTGTGTGTTTTTTTTTTCATTCACCGTATATTTTGAGATGGAGTCTCTCACCGAAAGGGAATTTATCCTGCTATACTGTTGGCTAGCCAGCCCCAGGATCTACTTTATTTCCATAGCCCCCCCCCATAACACTGGAGTTATGGATGTGAAACTGTGCTCAGGTTTTCATGGGTGTTGGGGATCTGAAATCAAGACCTCATACTTGTGCAGCAAGCTCTGGATGGACTTAGCTGTCATCCCAGCCCCAGCTTTAGAGTGCTTCAGATGTGTGTTCCTAAGGAAGACAGCAGGAACAATTCCATTTCCCTGTACTGCTCAGTTTTTAAAGGGCATTTGTACCCCTTTCATCTTCCATTCCTGGAAAGACAGATCCAAAGCTTTTGTACACTGAAGTTAGCACAATGTACATATTATTCTCTGTCACTTTCTTCTCTTAGTTAATAGTGGTTTCTCCTATAGACCACAGACTGTCTTTACTCATACATTTTTTTTCTGTCACCAGGCATCATAGTGCAGTAGGGGCCTAGTTTATTGGAGTGTTCTTCTCCATGGGTAGGAAGTTGGGTGTCTCCAAATTTCGTTATTACAGAAGTGCTACAAGGAGTCACCACCCATATGCACTTCCGTTTTCTGTGTGGATAGAGAAAACTTGTGGGCATAATCTAGATGCAGGACCAACACCAAAGAGTAGAGGTGTTGGTAATTTTGTTAGATTTTTCTCATAGCACCTTCTTTAGGCATGTCCATTGTTGAGTTCGGACAATTCCCATGCAGCCTCCCTGAGAGGGAGAGAAAGACAAAATGATCAGACAGTTATTAATCCATTGATATAGATGCCCAACATCTCCCCTGTTTCCTTCGCTATGATCATGGAGGTCTTTTGGGGACACACTAGAAAAATACGAATGGAACCCATGGCCATCCATCTGCATGTGTGGTGCTACACCTTTCACAACTCCAATAAGCTGCATCCAAAGGAAGTTAAAGGGTTAATCATCTGTTTTTGTGGGGCTCTTGGGCTATCCTCCAGAAGCTGGGATTGGACTCTATCCTCAGAGAGCCAGAGCTGGACATGTAACCAAACACCATAGGTTCCATCTTAGTCACTGCGTAGACTACATAGACACAGCTAAGACAAGAGAGTGGAAGAAGATATCACCAGCCACCAGCAAGGAGAACAAGGGGGTCATTTTCAAAGGGATGTTGTCTTTGAACAAAGAAAAGGTGAGGACTCGGTCAGGGAGCATACTCAGATGGCAGTTACTTTGGGGAGGGGATATCCCTGCACATATCCAGTTTGCAGTATGAAGTTTTATTTGGAAGCAAAGTAAAGGGTATTTTGAAAGCATGTCAGCACGGTGTCTGCCCCTGAGTCCGCCTTGCTGAGTCACTAACAAGTTCCCCTGTGAGACCTCTTACTTCCCATTCCCAAGAGGATTGGGGATAAAGGTGGGATGCTGTAGCTGTCTAGTTAAAGGAACAGAACTCTCTTGCTGCAAAAACAACCTCGAATAGTCTAACACCACAGCTAGAATGAATATATATATTATTGTTTTGTTAAAATAATTTAAAAATGGCACAAATCATAAATCAAAAATCTTGAGATTTGTGATTTATGTAGCCCCCAAATATATGACATTCTAGGAATCCAGACAAAAACATAGTTAATCAATCAGACCAGCTAAAAGATTAAGACAAAATGAAGATTTAACCTTCTTCTCACACTGCAGTGACATTGAATGTAGTTGTAAGCCTTCAGTTAAAACACAAGGATCCTACACCCATGTTGTGTCCATGCTATGCCAAAAACATAAGCTAACACATTTGTGTCTTTCTATAGTATCAGAATTTATTGAAGAATAATAAATTCAACAATAAATTTATTGAAAAATAATACATAAATGAAATTTAGTGCTTTTGACAACAACAGTTTGTCATATAATCCTGCTTGTCTTGGAAACCCAGCCAAGGCAAATGCAGGTTCTTTTGTTTTAATCTTAATTACTAGTATTGACTCTCATACCATACAGTACACAGTAATTATGTATATATATATATATATGATATATCTATAGTAATATATGTGATTTATGCAAAGAGTTCAAGTTAAAGAGGCTGAAACAGAGTTTAAAACGTTTCAGAAGTGAGCTGAGGAGTATGTGCTGTAAGATAAGGAACCAGAGCAGTGCCGGGAGGGAACAGCTGCTGGCGCTGCTGGTGTCAGGGTTTGAGAGAAGATAAATTTAATTGCAAGGGGAAAGGCCAAGCCATGGGTCAAGAGCAGGAAATGCCAGATTCAGGTTCAGGTTCAGTTTCAGATGAGTAAACAGACAGGAAGTCGAGCAGGCTGTGTCAACAGTAGGGACTAAGCTGATCCAAAGTTCCAAGGACACTGAGGAGTCCTCTTGTTGGTCCTTGTTGAGCATCCTTGTTGAGCTCAGATGACAAAATGGGGCCACCCCATTGCAGGATTAGATGTCCATCATTAGAAGGGGATTGGTCTAGGGTGAGAACAACATACCTTTTCCATGGTCTGACAATCAATAAATTTATGGGTCTGGTTCCTCTGATATGATTTTAATTGCCTATATGCTCATGTCTCAGTCCACCCCAGTGGATTTACAGGGTAGTTCTCTTTCTACTCCCAGGAATAAGCAACTGACCAGTCTGAGCTGGATGGTGGTGCCCGGGCAGTTTCTGGGCCCACTCAGGGATGGCAATCATCCTTCCCCCTCAAAATGGACTCAAAGCTGCTTGTGAAATGGAATTTCTTAGGACAAGGCCCACCCTGAAAAGCTACTGTTTCATACAATGTGGAGTATCAGAGCAGGGCCTAGCCTGGTCTCAATATACAGAAGAGTTAAGCTGTATAAATAAACAGACTAGCTAGGGTGACAGAAGGCTAAGTGCCCAGAGGAGATGTGCCTGGCACAGAGGGCAGTTCTCCATGGAAATAGGATGCGGTACCGGGACCCTCGCAGCAAACTCAGCAACATCGCTCCTGATAACTGAGAAGATAGACACAACACAGGATTCTTGAAATGTCTTTATTTTTCTTTCTTTCTTTCTTTTATTATCCTGAAAATCCAGGACATCGTTCTTCTTGGGAAGCAGTGTCTCAGTGAGGAGCATGGAGTTCTTGGTGTCACAGAAGGCTGCAGCTTCTTACTATTCACTCACAGCTCTCCCCTTCACCTCCTTTTCACCTCTCCTAATTCTGCCCCTGTTTGCAATGAGCCCACCTTCCACTGTCACATGTTTTTCTTTTGACCCAGGAGTTTCACTAGGGTTGCTGACTTAAGCATGGGTGAGGGTTTGTGTTTATGAGTATGAGCAATTTGCCAGAGGCTACATCACTGAAGAAAATGACATTCTTCCCACATCAACCATTAATTCCATTCAAACTCTTAGGGAGTGGTGGTGCCACATGAGTCCCTCCCCTTTCAGGAGAGAGTGTTGATGGACCCAATCTTAGGGAGGCCTAGACTTCACTTGTAGACTTTAAGAGGGGTTTTAGGTTCATAGCAAAATTGAGCAGGAGGTGTAAAGTACTCCTTGATATCCTGTGCCACCTCCCAGGGCCTCCAACACTGTCAACATCCATCAGCATGGATCATCCATGACAACTGTTAAGTGATAGGGACAACATGTTGTCACCCCAAACCAATGATTAGTGCGAAAGTTCATGCTTGACAGGCATCCCAAGGATTATGAAATGGCTGGCAACTGCTACTGCAATGACTGGGAGTGTTCTCACCTCTCCTAGAATCTTCAACAGTTTCCATGTTACCCGCCATCCCTGCAGCACTTCAACCTCCACCAACTGCTGAATGTTCACTGCCTTTCCAGAGAGCTAGAGTAGAGTCCTTCAGTAGTTAGCATGCATTTCTGTTTTGTGCCCTTTATAGCTAGCCTCCTACATTACAATCTCTTACCCCAATATATCCTTCAGCTTCACTTAGATGGAAAGGGATATGGAAGAGACATTTAGAGCACCCTCTTATGACATACTGTGAGTACTTGGTCAGGGAAGTCTTTTTGGTGTGTAGTAGACAAACATGAATGGAGCCTGAAAAAAGAAGTATCAGCCCAGGACACCCCAATGCCAAGTTTACAGCACAAAGGAGATTTATTTGCCCCAGAGAGACAAAGGGTAGGGAATAAGAGGCAATGATAGGAAATAGAGGATGAGGGAGAAGGGGAAGCAAACAAGGGAGAGGGGGGAGGGGTACTTGTCCCAGAGAGGCAAAGGATTCTCTGGATAGAGAGGACACACACGTGGCACATAGGAAAAATGGCAGTTTATAAAGGTAAAGGGGGAAACTCCACATTAGGATGAGGTGTTTAATTTTAATTAGCATGTTAATGAGGTGAGCCAAAGGGGACTTTTGATTGCTGGACTTCAATACTTTGATAGCTGGACCTTGGCGGTCGGCCTCAGGAGGAGGAAGTGGCCAAATAAGGGAACGGGCCTTGGTGGCTGGATTTAGGAATGTCATCTAATAGTTTTTAGCAAGGCAGAGGGAGTGGAGGAGAAGGAGAAGGCCTGCCAGAGCCACACTCTCCCCGCTCAAGTTGGCCAGAGTTCCTTCAGAGCCCATGGCTACTGATCTGAGTATGTGGTCCACACACTCACCAGGTCAAAAGAGGAGCATACAGTGGTGGAAGTTGAAGGACTTTCTGTTTATACTTGTGGGACTCTGGGATTGTTAGACAGGATCTGGGACCAGACTCCTCACATTAGATGGTAGGACCTACTGTAGCTGTCAGGAGGAGGCATCATGCAGGCTCCCCTCCTCAGGGATACAAAATCTCAAACAGTTTTTGCCGTTGTCATGGTTTTCTGTGGGGTACCGTGATGGAAACTATGGGGTCAGAGCAATATTCACACAGATTTCCCAAATGTTGCCCTGTTTGGGATAGCTTCAGAATGGGAGATATGACAGAAGCCCATTGTGACCCAGGCCAGCAAATCCTGTGGGAGGAAGACACAGGCTTCAGGGACCAAGAGCAATACTGGGTACAGGCTGCCTGAGGCTACTCTGGCTTTGGGGATTTTCACTTGGGCCTAAACTTCCTGAGATGTCCTCAGCATCTTTTATGAGATGTAGGCCCGCCTATTATGGCATTTGTATTCAAACACCATCCACAATCTTGAGACCAGGAAAAGATCCAGGTAGAGGCTGGAGACAAGGCCAGAGAGTTATAGGTGGCACTGGACCAGCACCTTGTTCTTAATAGGCTCATTGTTTTGAACGAAGTCCTCAAATACCACAGGGGGTTTCTTGGGGCTGTTGTGGTTGTAGAGGCTGCTGCTGCCCACCCCTGACTCCTTCTATTTGATCTCCACTATCAGGTACCTTCAGGTTGAAAAGAAGCCAGGAATGCACTGGACTTGACTCTGAGCCCTTCCCAGGAACAGCCTCAGTCCAATGGGGAAGTTGCTGTTTCCCTACAGTGAACACTGCATTCTGGGAGTCCGTAAGACTCTATCACCACTGAGAACCAGGAACCCCACGAGCCCCCTACTCCTCATAACCAAATGCAAACACAGGCATGGACGCTGAGGGCCAGCAGCATAGACGGACTCAGTCACCTCGGTGACTCCCTAGTCCCCTTCTCCACACTCCCTGTATCTCCTTACCTCTTGTGGTTGCTTGTCTCTCTCACTCTTGGGTGTTGAACAATTAGTGTCCGGTTGGTGGTGCTATTTGGTAGGTTTAAGAGATGTGGCCTTGCTGGAGGAAGTCCAACCCCAGGAGTAGGTTTGAAAGCTTAGCTCTCTCCCTACTTTCAGTTTGTTCTCTATACTTGGTGCTTATATCTAAAGATGTGTACCCTCATATTCCTGCCCCTGCCACCCTCATATTCATACCTGCCACTTGCTGCCACACCTCCTTGCCATGATGGACTCTTAACCCTCTGGAAAACCATAAGCCAAAATAAATGCTCCTATAAGTTGCCTTGGTCCACGGTACTTTATCACATCAATAGAAAAGTTAATGCCCACTGCAGGTGTTAACACTCAGCTCCTGATAAGCTAGTGGCAGCACCAGCTTGATCTTGAGGTAGGCCTGAGGCGATAGCTGTGTCCTTGGCTCCAGAGGTTATTTTGGGGACTGCTAAAGATGAAGTTCTTTGGAAGAGTTTTTCTGTGGTAGAAGGTGGTCTGGCACACCCTGGAGTGTTGGATCTGCTCAGTTGTGAGCTAGATTATGTCTATGTCTCCTCAAGGGTGGGTGAAGTTTTTTTTTTTTTTCCTGCTGATCAGAGTCTAGAGATTGTTCTTTGTGCTTGAAGGCATGAGGGAAGAAGGATAGTGAGAATGTAAGCTAATGTAGGAACCTCTGTCCTGGATCTCCAACATAGACCATATCCACAGCCACCTACAGTGAAGAAGCAGTGCTAGGTGCAGACATCATGCTAGTAGTGTGGGCAGGAAGGCTAAGCAAACCAAATATATCAGGGAGGCTAAGGGACAGACTAACGTGGGTCAGTCACGGCATCTATGGGAAATATGGCAGCTTTGGTGGCTGTAGGCTGTTCTCTGAAGAGCTGTGAGTCCCCCTCCCCCATTTTTAACTTTTGAGAAGGGGAATCCCAAGTGTAGGGAGATCTGAGACTTGTTATTGTACAGTTGACCAACAGGGCAATGGGGACAAGCAGGGGGAAGCCTGGGACAAGTCTGGTCCTGGCAGGCTCGTTCTGTTACTAGTCTTGATGTTAAGCATCACAGCCATGGCATTCCTCTGTGGTGACATCCTTTATCCAAGAAGCACATGGGACACCCTCAGATGTCACTATAACCCATCTCAAAGTGCTAGGCAGTGGCATTTCTCCTCCTCTATTGCCCTTCCTTTTCCCCTCACTCCACACCATTCTTTTCTGTCCTGAGCAGCGATCACCTCACCTTCTGGAAAACTCTAGGATACCATTCACCAATTTTGGGGGTGCCTGCTGTGCTATCCTTTAAAGGAAGAAGTCCTAATGGGTAGTCTTTTTTAAAATTTATTCATTATTATGTATACAATGCTCTGTATTGAAGTGTGTATCCCTGCACACCAGAAGAGGGCACCAGATCTCTTTATGGATGGTTGTGAGCCACCATGTGGTTGCTGGGAATTGAACTCAGGACCTCTGGAAGAGCAGCCAGTGCTCTTAACTTCTAAGCCATCTCTCCAGCCCTAATGGGTAGTCTTGAATGGAGTGTGGACCATCTCCTGTGGAGTGAAGTTCTTGGTGGAAAACAGTTGAGTGACTGGGAAGGCATGTTCCTGAGTCCTAACTATCATGGCCAAATCAACATGATAATGCACATGAAGGCAGGGTTTTTGTCAAGTATATACATGTTCAGGTAATACTGTGAGTTAGCCATTCTGGGGTGTAGAAGGTGGCAGAGTATAGCTTGTGGTGTGCATCTTGGCCTTTATCATCCTGTAAGGGTAGAAGATAAGATTCCAGATATAATTGAAACTGTAGAGTGCTATGACACCAGCACACATGAGTGTACCTCCACATAGAAGATGAAGGCCCCTCGAAAGCTAGATCTAAAGAAACACCGAGGAGATTCCCATCTTGGCATCTCAGTGACATTGATGGCTCATGGACAGCAGATAGAGTGATCATTGTCATAGTGGTGGATGGCATCCAGGAGGGTGGCTATGTCAATGCCAAGGGCTAACTCATAAGTGACACAGCCAAGTCCCAAGCTCATACCCACCTACCTTGCCTGACGTCTCCAGATGTGTCCCCAAGATAGTGCCACAGTTACATGACCTCCTAAGCTTTATGCTGAACCCCAAAGTGCACATTAATGATACATTATCAGAGGAAGAACACAGCTTAAAGGAGAAGCTTCCACATTTTCCATAGAACATACTCACACTGTTGTCTTCTAAGTCCTAGTGCAGACTGTGAGAGTGGTCTATGAGGGGGCCAGCCACATAGACAAAGTACTCATGGAGCTTGTAGTAAGAGAAGAGTTGGGGTTACTCTGTGCTCTTGGGCAATGGGTCCACAAGGACCATTGTGTCCACTTCTCCACCCTCAATCCTGAGCCAATTCAGAAACAGCTGCTGTGTGATAAACTACCTCACTGGTTTTGCTGGACTAGATGCTGCACTGGACCACATTGGTGAATACCAGGCATTTACTGTTACAGACCTGGAGGGAAAAGCCAGTAGTGTCAAGAGAGAACTGATATCGGGCTGTGGTGGCCCCTTTGAGCACAATGCAGAGGAGGTCACACCCTGCTTTGGAGATGAGTCTGGATGCCCAGGATGGATGGTGCTCTAGTTTCCAGGATAATTCTTGCATGTAGAAGTGCTGTGGCAAGACTCCCACAGTAATCACAGAGATGGTAGAACGTTTTTGGGTTCTAAAAAAGTAAAGACATGGGTTCCCACACAGGATGCCTTGTTCCTTTATCCAGAAAATCCAAGATGTCAGTATTCTTGTTTACCACATCTCATTGAGGAACATGGAGTTCCTGTCTAGTCAGTCTGCTGAATGGCTGCAGCTCCAGCTCCATCTTGTTTATCAGGAAGGTGTGTAGGACATTCAGCTCATGGGCACTGAGTTCAAAGAACACCTGTTCTTTGCCATTTAGGTCTCGCTTCCAACGGGGCTCTCTTCCATGATGGTTTGTGGCACCAAGATGATGGCTCTCTTC
>CAJQZJ010033923.1:166279-230675 GCA_907164525.1 Lophiomys imhausi
AAGATGATGGCTCTCTTCCATGATGGTTTGTGGCACCAAGATGATGGTAGTCCACCACTGTACCAAACTTGTTTGTGCTACCTCCATGACCTGGAAGAGGAGGAAGCTTGGGTATTTCCCTCAGAGTCCTTTGTCCTTAAATGAGAATCTGCTTATTCCCTGTCTCATCTGCTAATCTCTTATACTATTTTTTTTATCTAAGAAAACTTCTAGGATCTCAGCAGGTAACTATTTCTTAGGCAGGCATACTGAGTCATAGAAGCCTAAGATTGTGTCCTCACGGGCAACAATGTGGCTGTGAGGCACCAGGAGCCAGATAGATCCCTGGCAGACAGGCAGGTATAAGGAAGGCAAGCTTCAGCTTCTTTCTCACCTTCTGACCCCAGACAAAGGCTTTTAGACTTTTCCTCCCTCCAGCAGAGACCCCTGCTTCCTGACCTATCCCGGTTGGTTGAATATGTTCAAGGCTGGTCCTGAACATGTTTACCTGAAGCTTCAGCCTGTCAGCTCTCCTTTCTTTGTTTAAACTGAGCAACCCAAAATTAGCCAAAGGGGACCTATTCCTGACCACCAAAACATCTAAAAATCCTCATCCTTCAGGGAAAAAAAATAGATTATAGTTCCCACTATGCGTTTCAGAGCCCCCCTCTGTCTCTCTGCCTCTCTCTGTGTCTCTGTCTTTCTCTGTCTCCATGCCTCTCTCTATGTCTCTTTCTCTTTGCCCTCTCTGTATCTCTTTCTCTCTGTGTCATCTCCGAATTTCTATTTCCCTGTGTCCCTTCCCTTTTAGCAGTGTATACCTGTTGTTGCCTGCTGTGACTGGGATTTGTCCTACTTTATAATTCCTTAATTAATGGAGAAAATGTCCCCAGTCCGGATCCATACATGGTAACCCTTATGTCCTGGTGGGACTGCAGGCTGCACTAACAGCAAAACCAGCCTTTGGTGTACCAGATGGCCTTTCTGAGGAGTGTGCTTTGAAGTTCAGTTTAGTCATTCAAGGGCTGACTCCTGAGTCAAGCTTCCTGGGTTCAAGTCCTAGGATGTCAAAACGCTGAAGGCTACCTGTGTGACCTTGGCCACATTGCTTAAAGTCTGGCCGCTAAGGAGGTCAGGTTTCTGCACAGCATGAATTATCCAGAAAATTCAGCACATCTTTACTGAGCAACAGCGTCTCCCAAGGTACATGGAGTTCTTACCCAAAGAGAGTGTCTTGCGTGGCCCTAGCTCCAGGCCTCTCTGTCTATCTGAAAAGTGTTTACAGATCCTGACCCATGGCAACCCTAGAGTACCTCTGCCTACCATCCAGTCACCCTCTCCGTGCCAAGCAGCTCCTCAGCACCCCCATAGCTCTGGAACACAGCAGAGGAGAATATGGGTTTTCCTTTCCTGGGTCAGCACCACAGAATGCCTTGTCCCAAGGTATCATCTTTTCCCTGAGCTTCCTTGTCCCAGCTGAAGCCAGGGCTGTAGCCTCTGGGCCCTTACTTAGGATTCCCAGAGCTGTCTGGGTTCCTGTGTGTGTGTGTCACTTCCTCTTTCCTTGAAAATCTCTGAAAGTCTTTCCTATTTATGTAACTCGTACATTCCCCTCTGTTTTGGGTTATCTAAGTGGGGGAATATTCTTCAGCCCCAGGTGTACCCTGAGTAACAGCAGTCCACAGCTTGGCCATCAAGTAATAAACTGTGCTCCTGTCCTGGGAGGGCACAGGGCGATGCTGGCAGCAAAATTACCTTAAAAATTTTTTTAATTGAAAGTTTTATTATGTGAAATTCACATCATGCACCCTGTTCCTGCTTATTTCCCACCTCCCCTCAGACCCACCCTCCACCCTCTCAATCTGTCCCAGCATAAAAAAAATAAGATCTCATTGTGGAAGCTGCAGTATGTCTCACAATATTCCCTTTTGTCCACACATTTTGCTTGCAAATGTTCATTAAAATGACTCCTTGTTCTGGTATGAGGCCTCTGGCTTCTGCTACTTTGTCAATACTGGAACCTCACTGGAACTCCTCTCAGATATGCCATAACTGTCCTGTGTCATGGAGTTCCTTCAGTCCTCGGTTGTGGAACTGACCTCTTCTTGCATTCCATTAGTTCATCCATGGGGTAGATGTTGGGGTGGGCCAACTCAAAGCCCTGGTTCTAGACCTGCAACCCCCACCTTGTATGGCCAGTTCTACTATGGAAAGGTGTAGGGTCTGCTCTCCCTAGTGCTGCAGCATGTGAGGGGCAGGGACAGCTCTCCTGCTCTTGTGACTCCATCAGGGCCAGATTTCCTGTTGGCCAATGGTGGTGAGGGCAAACAGGAGGGGGAAGGCATCTCTCCCTAGCCAACACCACATAGAAGATCAAAGGCAGGGCAGGCTCTCCCACACTCACTTCCTCAGGGATGGCTCACCCACAATCCCCATATCCAGGACCAGCTGTAGTGTGCTACCCAGGTAAGGTGTAGGGCCTGCTCTCTGGAGCACTGCAGCATGTGAGGGGCAGGGACAGCGCCAGTTCTCCTGCTCTTGTAACCCCATCTGGGCCAGGTCTCACCGCAGGTCTAGGGCTCCACAACCCCCACATCCAGGGCCAGGCAGAGTTCTTCTAGTTTCTGGCTTGTTTCCTGTCCTAGGAGCCCATCTGGTGCTTGCTTCATAGTGGTCTGGTAGTCATCACAGGCTTTCCCATGGCACCAACATTGTGTTGTATCCAGCTTGCTTTTTTCCAGGAATGTAGGCTACTATTCATTCAGATGTTCATAGGTCAGAACACTGATTGTAGACATAGCCTCTCTCCTCTCTGCCAACTACTGTTGCACATGTGACATAGCAGCCACATCTGCAATGCCTCTAGGGGCAGGTTACCTTTAAATTTAAAAAATGAGTTCTTTGAGGCTCTCATGTAGTGGGTTCTGGACATATCCACCCTCTTAGTGACACAATTGTTATGGGAATAACCAAGCATTTTATCATGGGACTGCTCCAGTGGGAAACCATACATACCATCATTAAAGTGGCCAAGAAAGTGCAGCTAGAAAGGTCATAGGCCCTAGGGGAGAAGCCCATACTATCACTCAGCTATACTCCTAATGACTTACTGTTATACCTATAGATTAGAACACATCTCACTTCTCACCAGAGAAGGTTCTCCTTGGAGTAGATGGTAACTAACAGAGACCATAACTGATCAACAAGCAGAGAAAAAAAAAAAGACTGTAGAGTTCTCAGAACTGTTTGATGCAAAAAATTGCCATTTTGGAGAATGAGTTTTGAAATTTAGTGTAGGCTTTCCAAGTCATCCTCCTGGGTGGAGGTGCCTGGGTGCAAGTCCTGGGAAACCACAACCTGAAAACTTCCTTAGTGTTAGGGTTGAGTTGTCATGGCTGAGAGCTCTGTGTAACCCAAGAGTCAGGGTGTTGGAGAGAAGCGCAGGGTTTCCTTATCTGCTTCCTTTTCTGTTTTTCTCCACAGCACCAGGGTAAGGACATCCACATTCACTCATTTAGTTCTTCTAGTTGCCCCACATGCCTTGGGTAACATCTAACATTTCTCTAGTTTGGATCTCTCTCTCTCTCTCTCTCTCTCTCTCTCTCTCTCTCTGTCTCTCTCTCTCTCTGTCTCTCTCTCTCTCTGTCTCTCTCTCTCTCTCTTACATTGACCTCTGGTCTCCATACATATGTACATGCACCTGCATGCATGCATACACACAAAGAACACACACACACATACACATACACTTTGTTTTGTGTATGTATGATTATGTGTTCTTGTGTGTGTGTGTACATGCAGGTATGTATGTACACACACATATATATACACATACCCATAAATGTGTGCATGTATATATGTGTGTACATCCTGTGGAGTTCAGAAGAAGATATGGGTTGTGCTCCTCAATGACTCTCTACCTACCTCATTTTTTGAGACAGGGCTTTCACTGAGCCTGGGGCTCACTGACTCTGCTGGACTGGCTTTAGACAGTAAGGCCAAGAGACCTGCCTCTCTCCTCTAACCCCACCTCAGTGAGGTGGTTACAGACAAGCACCACTGTACCAAATTTTATGAGGATGTTTGAGATCTGAACTCAGGTCTTCATAGTGTGGCAAGCGTGTTACTGACTGAGCCATTGTTCCAGCCCCAGCTCTTGGGTTCTTCAGATTGTTTCAGATGGAGCCATGATGGAAAGGTCTGTTTCCTTCTCCCTCAGCTTTCCTAGGGTACCTAAATGCCCTTCTACTCCCCCTTCATGGGAAGATGGCTCTTTACTCCTTTCTCAGACTTACATAAAGTCATCTTAGTATTCATGTAATCTGTCATTTTTCCTCTTCCCACTTAATATACGCCTCTGGTTTTTCCTTATCATCTGAAGACTTTCCTGACTCACAATTTTTCCTCATCACAGGGTACCAAGAGTAACCATATCCAAGATCATTGAGATGATGATCCCCACAGAAAGAAAGTTCTGTCTCCACACAGACAGTAGTGCAACGAATCAGTACACACACATCTTTCAAGTGTTTTTATAGATTTTAGGGGCATCTCCCAGGTGCTAGACTTTCAGCCAAAGCATAAAGGTTCTGGTATTTTTGTTATTTTCCCATAGCAGTTTCCTTCACTATGGGCATCACTCATATCATACAGTCTCTCTGCAGCCTCCATGAGAGGGAGCCAAAAACCTGACAACCCACCCAGTACAGACATCTTCTATCCCAGTGCACTTGCTTTGCCTTGATCATCGTGGTCTTTCAGGGGATTTCTGTACACAAACAGGAGTGAAGCCTGAGGCCATCTGTGTGTGTGGCCCATGTCTTCCCCCTGCTTCTAAGAGGGAGTGCACTAGGGTGGAAATTAGAAGGGCTTTTTACTTGACTCTGGGGCCCTGGGGCTATCAGCCAGGATCTCAGGCTGAGCTTTTAACACAGGATTGTAGGCTCCATCATAGCTGAAAGGAGGAAGCATTAAGCAGGTCCTGCTTTGGGTGTTCATTGTCTGAGACTCGTGGCCATAGTTTGTGGGTTTCCCTGGATACCATAGTTTTTCTCTGGTAAGTTGAAGGACTGGGGCAAGAAGCCTATGGAGTTTCCAAGTGTAGCCATGTTGTGGACATCCTTATTATCACGGCTGTGCAGAAAGGCCATTTTGACCCAGGCCACCAGATCCTGTGAGACAGACACAGGCTTCAGTGGGCAGGGCAGTATTAAGTACTGACTCCTGGGGGTACTCTGAGGGACTCCTTACTTGGCCCAGGTGACAGCTCACTTCTCTCATTCTGGTGGTAACACCTTCTGAATTTTTAGATATGTCCATAAACTTCCTGAAATATCATCAGTCCCACTTAAAAGAGGTAGGCCCATATTTCACAATTGCTAAACTTGCCCTCCACCCTGCAAATCACACTCCAAGGACCAGGACCAGGTCCAGGTAGAGGCTAGTGATGAGGTCAGAGCTGACCAAGGGGGACTGGGTCAGTACCTCATCTTCTGGTTGTATAGGTTGGTGCTGATCTGCTCAGACTCATGATTCTTGGTCACTGCCGGGCAGAACCTATAGGCAGAGAAGAAATAGAAAGATGTTCCTTCCTCAGAAGGAAAGTCATTTCCTCAAGTCTGTAAGAATGCCCATCACCACCCAAGCTTCAGCAGCCTATGAGTTCCTTCCACTCCCTCCTTAAGTGCACCTCATCCCAGGTGTGGATTGGACCTGGTGGTGTCTTGTGTTCCCAGGGTAAATGATGTTTTCCTCTCTGGTCTGCAGAATATGGAAGCTGTTCTTGGTGCCTGCAAGCAAGAAGGAAGGAGGGTTAATCTGTTAATCTATCTTTGGTACGGGGCTTCCTTGTTCTGCTCAAGGCTCTCAACACCAACCAAGTCAACAGTTAGTTGCTGGACAAGAGATTCTCTGGGAGAAGGCCTTGGGTGCCAGCTGGTTGGAGGGCCAAGCATACCACAGAACCTAGAGGACAGCTCACAGGTCACTCACAGCAATGATGACAGTTTCAGGGTGACCCTCATCCTGTCTTCTGTAGAGCTTTGAAAAAGCCAGCTTGCTGAGTTTTTAACCATGTTTCTGGAGCCCAAGGCCAGCGAAGAAAGTGTAGTTGAGAGGGTAGAAGTCAGCCATGTGGTCTTGGTGGCCTCACACAGTCTTTCAGGGGTGCAGACGGTTGTGTGGAAGTAGCCAGTGGAATGTGTCCTGGTCTCCATCATGCTGTTAGGATAGAAGATGAAGCCCCAGAGTGTTGAGGTCGTTTTCAGCACTAGCTTGTGTCCTTTAGCTCTGCGGACTTGTTGAAGCTGCCAGTGAAGTGGAATTAAGCTTGGGCCTACACAGCTAGGCCAGATGTCATTTTATACTATGAAAGGTCAGACCTGTACATTTACTAAGAGCCCTCTGCCTCTTTGAGATGCCCAGGGATGATTCCCATACTGAGAATTCCCATTCCATCCCGAACAGGATGCCTGTTAGGTTGTACAGAGGCCTGGACAGCAATCTGACATTCAAGTGGTCCTGGTCACCAGAGATGAGGACACTGAGTTCCTGTGCAGAATGTGCTTTTCTTTTGCACAGAAAACCTCTTCCCGGGCAGCGGCATCTCTATGAGGCCCATGGAGTTCTTGGCCAGAGTTAGTATCCTGAGGCTGCAGCTCCAGCTCCTTCATGTTCTCCGGTAATCTGTGTATGCCTTTAGCCCACAAACACCCAGGACCCAGAACACTCAGACATTGTCATTAAGAGTCCACCTGGGGCATATGTCATGGACAACTATGACATCTAGGTGTCAGCCACTTACCCCCAAGCCTGGTTCCTTTAGGCCTGTGTCTTCAGAATTCATCAGGACAGAGCAGAGTAGACTTAAGTATTTTTCTCTCCAGGCCAATACATCAGAGTAGCTTGTCCCTAAGCATTGTAGAGGTGGGGTCTCTAGGTCTCCACTCATGGCTCTCAGTGCTGTCTAGTCAGCTGTATATGTACATACTCACTTTCTCCCTCACCTGTGAATTGCAGTTTATTTAGATAAACTCTCCCATTTCCCCACTTCTTTTCATGTCAACTCGGGGGGGGGGGACATTCTTCAGCCATTTGCAGCACAGCTATCCAAGGCTTAGTTATCTAGGACTATAAAGTGGTCCTGTTCTGGTGGGACAGAGAGCTGGACTAACAGAAAAGCTGTCTATATGGTACAACAAATTACCTTTTAGAGGGATGTATTCTGAAAGTTCGAGTATATGCTCAAATTTAGGCTCTAGGGTTAAGCTACCTGGATTCAAGTCCTTGGAAGTAATTAAGGACAACCTGTGTCATCTTGGTTGGTTTAAACTCTCTGGGTCTCTATCAGCTCAGTCATAAACTAGAAATGACAGCACCAGCATGTGTACCCTGAGAGTGTGGTGGGAAACACAGTGACAGTAAATATAATATGCTCAGGACAATGCTGGTCTTCCAGGAGCAGAGTATTGGCTACACTTCTTTTTAAAGTGAACCTCACTGATGCTGTCTGAACCACAGACATCAGAGATTTTGAGTACTGTAGACCATCTGAACTATGTCCAGGCTTGAAACAAGGATGTGGAGAGTCCTTCCCTAACTTCATTCTCTGGCCATGCAATGGTGCATTCAAATTGGGGTCTCTTTCTTATCAAGGCACATGTCAGGTTTGGCCTTCCCCCTTTCCAGATTGAGGGAAGATTGGTCAGGGTTTCCACCCTCAAGCCCTGTCCTCTAGCTACCAGCTATACACGGTGTGTACATACATACATGGCAGAATTGAGTGTGATTCTCAGAGTCCCTCGTGGCTGCTTCTTCATTTGTCTTTGTACCTGTGGTTGGAATGCAGTGCGGTGGACCCTGCAGTGTGCAGAGTCACCGAGAGACCTCAGCCATGCACACATACTGACTGCTGTCACTGTCATTAGCCCTAGTTTCTCCAGATTCCAACTGACCTGGATGGCTCTGGACCCCATAAGGGAGCCTCATAGTATGTCATTCCTAACAAAGGAGCTGTCATTTCCCCATGACTAACGCTAGAAAGTTCTATGGTACTTTGGAATTTCACTCAAATATCTCTCTGTGACTCCAGTTCAACTGCTCACAGCTGAAGATGGGGTGGGGTCTTGAGGTCTCCTTAAGTCCTGGGCCTATGAGTGGGTGGAAAGAGTCCAAGGGGTCCTTGTTGTCATAGCAAATTAATTACCTTTGGCTCCTTGAATGGAACCCTCAGGAGAAATCTGGAGAACACTCTTTCTTTTGTTGAGACAGATGCAGAGAGCTGAGAGGTCTGTCTGTTGTGTGTCATTCACCTCCTAATATTGGGGACAAGACTACATGCTTGGGTGCTTGTCACTCAATAATGAGTTTCAGAGTAAGAATTAACAAAATGAGGCATAGGTAGGTGTTCAACAAAGATGTGAGAGAGGAACTAGACCACAGAGCTTGAGCCTTGAGGTCCCTCATGCTTGTTCTGTTTGTAATGTGTTTCTGTATAACACATCTCACACTCAATATACTCACATAACACTGTATTTTCCTCTTGAATCCTTTACTCTAGAGAAGCTTTCCCACTTGGTTCTCTATACCAAATTCATATCCTGTGTCCCTGTTCAAAATCAATTAAGACCTGACCTCAGCAAGAGCCACCTCTTTTAATTTTTTAAGCCTTTTAAAAAATTTGTTTTTTGAAAAATTCCTACAATAAGTTTTGATCATATTGACCCTCTCCCTCAACTCCTCCCAGATTCACACTCCTCTACCCATTCAACTTTATGTCCTTCTTTTTCACCCATCAAATTCCCTTTGTGCTGCCTAGATATTATGGGATGTATGGCCTTTCACTGGAGCATGCCCGACTTATCAGCTATACTTTCTAAATAACTATTTTAATTGAAACAGAATTACATCACTTTCCCCCCTCCAGCATCTCTCAGCTACCCTTCCTAGAACCCCTCCCATGACCCCCCTCCCCAGTCTCAAGAGGATAGTCTCTTTTTCTTTCCTTATATTTGTTACATATGTATGCATGTGTGTGCATAAATATGTATAAATATAACCCACTTAGCCATATGTGTATATATACATATATAAGTATGTGTGTGTGTGTGTGTGTGTGTGTGTGTGTGCGTGTGCGTGTGTGTGTGTGTGTGTGTGTGTGTGCGTGTATCTACACTTACCTCTCCAGCTTGCTTTTTGATCACGGTGCTTTGTCTCAACAATAGAAACCCTAACTGACACACCTGTCCTCTCCATGCTGGAATTGGTTCTGCCTTGAACTTGCACAGGGCTTGTGCACACTGTCACAACCACTGTGAGCTCATATGTGTAGCTGCCCTGCTGTGTCCAGAGGATACCATTTCTTTGTATTCATTCACTTCCCCTGGTCCTTGTAAATTTCCTGCCCTCTCCCCCATAATGAGTCCTGAGCCTTGGGGGGAGGTCCATGATACCGATGCAAGAGCCTTTCTGTCTTAGAACTGACTCTAACTTTGTTCACTGCCCCCTCCCCCAGCACTTTGCTATTGAGTCTATAGAGGAATGATCATCACTTAACAATGGTGAAAGATGTGCCTTACCCCTGCCCCATCACCTGGTGAGCTGGTGGGCTGCTGGGAGCCTCAGCTCTTCTTTTCCTGTATCCCCTGGCCCTGGTGCTCACAGTCAAGGATGGACGTGAAGGCACCCCAAGGATGGTGTGACTGTGGCCACACCAATAGAATTGCTAATATTTGGCCAATGCCAGGGGTATCTGCTCAGAGAAGAAGAGGCCAAGCGGCTCTGACCATGGGATTGCCTATTAGTACCCCTCTACTGTGGGTCAAGGATGTGAAAGTTGCCTGCTCTCTGCCTAGAAGGAGTGATTAATTGCCAGGAGCCCGGAAGGCTTCTCATCATAATCTGCCATTCAAGGGGCTGAATCTCTGTGAGTGCTTCCATCCCATCCTTAAGTGCATGGTGACACACGTCCAGATGTACATACAGACAGAGCCTGGAGGACGGGCAGACATACAGACACGTACAATAGCACGAGAACCTTCAGGCATCCCATCCTTCCTCTCTGGGCCTTTGCACCTGGTCCAGGTGACAGCTCACGCCTTCCAGCCTTAGGGAAGCATCTGTCTGGCTGTGGAACTGACCTTCAGGCAGCAGCTGCTTCTGTGGCTCTGGGGCTCTCTTTGGAGCTGCTAAAAAGCAGGCACGTGGGCAGAGTATGAAGTGGAAAATTGCCCAGTGTTCCTAGGAGTCCTGCGTCTGCTCCAGGGGGTGTTGGATGAGGTGGTATCTCAGGCTCCTGGATTTGGTGGTGATCTGGCTGACCTTCAGTGTCTGGAAGCTGAATCGGTGTGAGGGAAGAAGGATGGGAGTGGAATGCTGGATCAGAAACCCTTTCTGTGTTCCAACTATCTCCAATGCAGACCACATCGTGGTCAACTTCCAGGAAGAGACACTGCCAGACAGGGACAGTTTTAGTCATGTAGGTGGGAGGGAGGCTCAGCAGACCCTAAAGCAGACAGTTAGGGGACAGTGTGTGGGCCAGTCGTGACAACTGTGGATGTTTTAAGGGAACTTTGGCTGTTCGCTATAGAGCTGCACTCTAGTCTGCTTGCTGCTTTTAACCTTGGAAAAGCGGCAGCCATGTTGCCACAGGCCTGAGGACTCTGCATTTGGCTAGAGGGCAAAGTGGGGTTGATTGGATGGAAACCATCCATGTGGTCTTGGTGGCCTTCTTCCATTAGTGGGTCTAATGCCAAGAATCACACCCACACCATTCTTCTATGCTGACCTCATTTATTCAAGCAACACACTGAGCACCCTAGATGCTATTGGAAAGTATCTTAATGTGTAAGGCAGCAGGATCTTATCCTTACAGGCACTGTCTGCTGTTCCATCGCATACACACCGAACCACAGGGCAGGGCAGATGCACACCCACATACAGGGCTAACCTAAGGCAAAGTGTACTGCCTGTAGTTCTCAGGCGGCACATGCTGTTTCATGTTGCCAGGTAGCAGGTTAAAAGAATAACCCTGGTTTGCTCAGGGAGTCCTGTCGCCCTGACCTCTGTGTAGTGAAATAGTTCATGAGAAGCCGCTGAAGGCCTGGCGAGGGGAAGTCTGCATTGAGCGTCATCTGCGTCATCTCACCCAGGTCACTGCAGGAATGAGCTAGGTGTGTGTGGATGTCGCCATGCAGGTCTGGGTACAGGAAAGTGCCTTAGGAAAGCAATATGGGAGCTGTACATCATTAAGCTATTAATATGGAATCTCATCAGCGTTTTGTTGCAGGCATCTAGTGTTATAAGCTCTCCTCTTAGGATTGCCTTAATTGTGTCCCATAGATTTTACTACGTTATCTTTTCATTTTCTTACAATTCTAGGAATTTAAAAAATTCCCTCTTGATTTTTTTCCCTTGACCCAATTTTTATTTAGTAATCTGTTGTTTGGTTTCCACGAGTCTGTGACTTTCCACCATTAATATTGATGCTGATATCCAGCTTTATTCCTTTGTGATCAGATATGTTGACTGGTTTTATTTTCACCTCTCTGTACTTGTTGAGACTTGTTTTATGTCCTAATATGTGGTCTACTGCAGAGAGAGTTCCATGGGCTGCTGAGGAGAACATGTATGCTTTAGTGTTTAGATGGGGTTTCCTGCAGATGTCTGTTAGGTCCACTTAATTTATGGTGTCCTTTGACTCCAGAGTTTCTCTAGTTTTTGTCTGGATGACCTGTCTTTTGGCAAGAGTAAGGGTAATGAAGTCACTCACTGTCCTCACTGTCACTGAGGTAGGGGCAATCTATGATTTTAGATCCAATGTAGCGTTTCCTTTATGAACTTGGATGCCCTTGTGTTTGGTGTGTAAATATTTAGAACTGCAATATCATCTCACTGAACTTTTTCTTTCAGTGAGTGTGAAATATCTCTCCCTAGCTCTTCCAGTCAGTTTTGATTTGAAATTGTTTTTGTAAGATGTTAGAATAACTGTTTGTTTCTCTGCTTTATGTGCTTGGAATACCCTTTTCTATCCTTTTACCCAAGGTGTTCCCATTACTGAAGTGAGCTTTATTTCTTGGAGACAACAAAAAAGATGGGTCTTGTATTAGTCTCTAGAATTCCCACTCATTATCCAAATCTTCTGCCTAGCTTCTATTACTTTAGGGTTGAAATTGGTACATTTTTTAGTGAAATATATGTGAGACTATATGCTACATACAAATAAAAGCCATATTACGCCTTGAAAAACAAAGCTATTAAACTCTCAAAATGAGATGGATCCTGTTTTCTGTTTTCTGATCTGTAAGTCTGTCTTTTTGGGGCGGGGGGACTGAGACCATTAATATTAAGAGTTACTATTGAACACTTACTAATTCCCATTGTTTTGTTGTTGGAATGTTGTTTTCTTAGACTTCTCTGGGTTGACTGTTCTGGGATTATTTATCCATTGTGCCCTTTGGGTGTGTTTAATCTTTTCTTTAGACCAAAGTAGTCATTCTAATAGCTCCCATAAAACTGGCTTACTGACATAAATCCCCTAAATCTGTTTTTATTGTGACATATTTTTATTTGTCCTTCCAGTTATGATTGATGGCTTTGCAGACTCCGTGGTCTTTTATAACTTGTACAGCAGTGACTCAGGTCCTTCTGGCTTTCCAAGTCTCCACCGAAGTGTCCGTCAGGTGTTGTTATGCAGCTGCCTTTATATGTAACTTGTTCTTTCTCTTCTGCAGCTTTCAATATCTGTTCTTGTTTTGTTATATATTTGGTTGTGAGCCTAGCCTTTAACGGCTGAGCCATCTCTCCAGCCCTCTGTTCTTGTTTTGTAATTCAGGGTTTTGATTATTATTGTGTGTTGTGGGGAGTGTCTTTCTGGTCCTGTTTACTTGAGGTTCTATGTGCTTCCTGCACCTCACTTTAGCATCTATATCCTTAGATTTGAGAAAATTTCTTCCATGATTTTGTGGAAGAAAATATTTTCTGTGCATTTGACTTGGGTTTCTTCTTTTATCCCTATTATTTGATCTTTTGGTCTTTTCACAGTGTCTCAGAGTTCCTGAATGCTTTATTATTATTTTTTTTAAGATTTAACATTTTCTTCAAGTGGTTCATTTCTTCTACCCTGTCTTCAAGATCTGAAATTCTCAATTCCTCTTGATTCATTCAACCTGTTGTGAAGGTTTTCCTCAGAGTTCTTGGTCTAACTTCCTGAGTTTTTCAAGTTTTTGGCTTTTCTCAGAGATTCTATCTCTTTATTGAGATCTGTGTTCATATTTTGAAATGTCTTCATTATTTTAATCAACTGTTTGTGTTTTGTGGTCATTATTCACATCCTCTTTGAGTTTCTTAGACATATCTACAATCTATTTTGAAGTCGTTGTCTTGAGCATCAGCTAAGATAACGCTTTTCTCAGGGAATGCTGTAATGAAGATGCTAGCTTCTGGAGAAGAGTTACTGTCTTGGTTACTCATCTTCTGTGTTTGAGATCTGAGCCTTTAGAGTAAATAAGTGTTGGTGTTTCTTGGTATGAATGTTTGATCTTGGCTTTGTTGATGAGTGTTTGGATTGTTGTTTGCTGTAATCCCAATTTATCAGGTTGAGGATCTTGGTTTTCAATTTTGAAGCCACTCTGGTGTTCCAGGTCAGATTCCACAGGGTCCTGGAGGTGAATGGTTGGTGGGGTGACTCGAATGGGAGGGTGGGAGCCTGGCTCTGGGAGTTCTTTAGGTAAGGTTTTCTATGGGGTCTGGAATTGAGGGGGGGGGGGGGGGGGGGGGGGAGGCGCCCGGCTCTGGAGATCTCTAACTGTTAGAATTCTGCCTCAGAGCCCATGGGTTTCTGGAGCAGAGTGATGATTAGGATGGCTGATAGGCAAGTGACAGGGACACTGGTTCAGGAGCTTCTTACATGGTGTTCTGATTCAGACTGCATTCGGTCCCATGTTGGTATGGGGGGGGGGGTCTGGGAGAGGACTAGCTTGGGAAATGTATAGTGGGAGTCCATGTCAGATGCTAGGCAATTCCAGAGCTGAGAGGTGGTCTGGGAGACTGATAGGCTCAGCATGCTTCTTCTTGGGCAGTGGCATCTCAGTGAGGAACACAGAGATCCTGGTCAAAGACAGTAACTTGGATGGCTGCAGCTCCAATTCCTCTGTGTTTATCAGGAAGATGTGTTCAGTTCCTGGGTGTTGAGCCTAGAACACCTATTCCCCCTCTCCACACCAACCCCTTCTAATACCCCAACACCAGGTAAGAGAGACAGAAGGTTAGTGGGGAGAAGTTTGGTAGATATAAGAACCCAAGTAAAATAGCTAAAAAAAAAAAAATACTCCAACACCCTCCCTTGCCTCTAAGAAGTTGCATACTTGGGTGGAACTTGAAGGATTTATTGTTTGTCCTTGTGGGGGTTCTGGGGTTCTTAGACAGGATTGGGTCAGACTCTTTTCATGGGATTGTAGGTACAATTGTTGCCTAAATGAGGAAGCATCAGGCAGATCCTGTCTTCAGGAATCTATTGACTGACATAATTGTGGCCATTGTAGATGGGTTTCTCTAGATGCCATAGAAGATGTTCAAGGGTGAGAGGGTGAAGCCCATAGAGGCGAAGCCCAGATGTGGCTAGGTTGTAGACTTTCTCAGAATGGGGCTTGTACAAGAAGCCCACTGTCATTCAGGCCACCAAATCCTGTGGAAGAAACATGAGTGTCAGTGGGCAGGGCAGTGCTGAGCACTGACACCCTGAGAGTATCCTCTCGGGTCATTTTTGTGTGTTCCTACAAACTCCCCATGATGTCCCTCACCCCATTTAAAAGAGGTAGGCCCATCTTACATGACCTCTGAAGTTTCCCTTCACCCACCAGGCCTGGAACAGGTCAAGGAAGAAGCTAATGATAAACCTAAAGGTGGATAGTGGGGCTAGGTCAGTACCTTGCCTCCAATGTTGCTGTTGTTCTCAGGGAAGTTCCTTAAGATCACAAGGGGATCCCAGGTTCTGGTTGCATAAGTTGGTATTGGTCTGCTCAAACTCATGATACTTAGTCACTGCTGGGAAGAACTTGCAGGCAGAGAAGGAAACCGGGGTGCTCTAAGGACTCTCAGAAGACACCCTCAGGACTAAGGATGGGGATGTTGGTGCTGCCATGAACTGTGATTATTTCCTAGCAGTGTGCTTAACTGTGCATCACCATCCAAGGGCCTGGAGCCCTGTGAGCTCATCCTCTTCCTCCTGGGGGCATGTCATCACACAGGTATAGAGTCTCAACAGTGAGGCATGGACAGGAACAGGAGATCACAAACAGCCTCCATTTCCTCCTCGGGTTCTTTGGTGCTGCTCAGCTGGCCCAGGTTACAGCCCACTCCTGCCATGATAGAGGAAGCACCTATATATCCCTGGAAGGGATCTGTAGGAGGCAGATGCACTGTGACCCCCCTTTGGGGGCTACTGAAGAGCAGGCAATGGGGCAGAGTCTGTCCAAAACAGAAGGCACCTGATGCTCCTGAGAATACTCTGCCTGTTTGGGTGTGGGCTGGACCCCAAGGTATCTTCCACTCTCAGAGTTGGTGATGTTTTTCCATCTCTTCCCTCTGACATGAGATAAAGAACATAGACCACATCTACAGCCTGTCATGAGGAAGCAGTGCTGGGGCCATGCACTTGCTTAGCAGGGTGGTCAGGGAAGCTAAGTAAATAAAAACCAACAGACTAGAGGACAACCCATTGTAGTCATGGCAACTGAGGCAGTTTCCGTGTGATCCAGGCTGAGGTGTGCAGAGCTTTAGTACAGCTGTTCGCTGTGGTTTTAACCTTGGAGAAAGGGCAGCCTGTGTTTTTGCAGGCTTGAGGTGTGTCAGTATACTCTGGGCTGATGGCCCACAGTGATCTTAATGGTTGTATGACACCCACCTGGTCCTGGTGGCCTTGCTCTGTTATGGATTTGATGTCAAGCACCACAGTCATCCCACTCCTCTGTGATGACATCATTTATCCAAGAAGCACACTGAGCACCCCCAGATGGCACTAATATTCATCTTAAAGAGCTAGGCGGCAGCATTTCTTGTTCTCCATGACTCTTCTTCCACCCACTCTCTTCTCCATTCCATTCAGTTTCAAGAAGGGCAGACACACATCATATTCAGGAAAACCCTAGGATACCATTCACTGTTGTCATTTTTGAGATGTCTATGATGTTTCTTTTGGCGGAGAAGAAAGCTGAAAAAAGTCCTCCTGATTTGATGGTAGGCAGTATCAACACTATCTTCTGTGGAGTGAAGTTATTGATGGGAAATAGTTAATGAAAAGGGGAGTCTGGTTTCCAGTCCTACCTGCCACATTCAGATCAGCACTATAATGCATTAGGTGTGTGTGTATATTGCCACATAGGGGTGTGTGCAGATGAATGATGTGGTGTAGCCTCTCAGATAGCATGGATATAGCCTGTAATGTGCGTCTTGGCTTCCCTAAAGCCATTAGGATGTAGCCCATCAAACTTTAATTGGGTTTAAACCCTCTGAAAAGGTGGGGGCCCTATGAGCCTCTACTCTCCCATAACAGAGTATTAATGGACCTAAGATCTAGTGTATATATAGATTCCATGATTCTTTAAAAAGCTTAAAAATGTATCCACTATCATAATTTCATACTTACATACTCCCCTTTGGGCTAAACATCTTCTTCCCAATAAATTTGTCTCTGTCTCTTTCTGTACTTCTCTTTACTTTGTTACCTATGTATGGATTAGGGGTTATTTATTTGGCAAGGACAACTTACCATTAGCCACATCACTGAAGAGTGACTCTTTCCTCCACCACCAAACAACCATGAACTGCCTAGAGCTCCCCAAGGAAGTGGACCTTATGAGCTATTCTCTCATCTATGGTGGAATGTCGGTGATCCATGGGTTCACTTTTATAGGAGCTTCCTCTTCATACAAAACTAAGCAGTGGTTATAGAATGCTTCCCCATACCCTCTGCCTCCTCCCTGAGCCACCCTCACTATCAGCATTTACCAGCATGACCCAAGAATGACAACTTTTGAGACATAGTAACGATCCTACTGCCACTCAGACCCTGTAGTACATGCCAGAGTTCATGCTTGACATATACCCTTGGAACATGGTAAGTGTGTAGTGACTGACACCAGCAACCACAGTGTCAGGGAATGTTCTAATGGCCCCCAAATCCTCCATACTCTTACCTGCTCCCCTCTGTCAATCACAGATCTTTTACCATCTTTCCAGAAGATGGGGCTAGAGTCCTCCAGCAGACTATATGCATTCCCAACACCTCCACATCATTCACGGCTGGCTCCCTACTTCATGATTTCTCACTCCCAAATGTTTCTAGAGGTTCCTAGAAGGAAGGGGATAACAAATAGGGTTTTAGATCCTACCTTTTGACTTAACCTGGGTAGCTAGAGGAAAATGATTGTACTGGAGTCACGGAGGGCAAGGGAGAATTGTCATCAGTGTTTGGAAACAGGAGGCATGTCTGCTCCCAACTCACTTCTGGGAGGCTCTTGCCAGAGCCTCCTCTCTCACCCAGAGAGCCCTTATCCCCTCTTCCTGGGCCTTTTGTGGTTGGTCTGGCCTCTGTGTTCCCAGAAATGGAGCCATGAGGGGGGAAATCTGTTTCCCTGTTCTTATTAGCTTTTTGAGATGTGCCTTCCATCTTCCATTTTGGAAAGATGTGTCTTTACTTCTCTTTCATTCCTACACTAAAGTTGACCATTCACAGATTGTCCTGACTCATTTATGTTCCCTACCTCCCTAACCTGTTGCCACAGTATGGTAGTGCACTAGTTTATGCAAGTTGGATGTCTTTAGACCTTTGTCTGTTTGATAAGTTAATTATTTTAGTGTGTTAGCACACACATATTTTTTCTGTGCTGATAAAGAGACTTTGTGGGTACATGTGAGATGCTGGGCCAGTGGCCAAAGGATGATTACAGATTTTTGATGGATTTTCTAATAACTCTTTCCTTTTGTCTGTCCATCACTGGTGGGAGAGTTCCCTTCCAACCATCATAAGAGGGATCTGGAAGTGACAGGGTTTGAAAAACCAATCTGATAAAGAAATCTAGTATTTCATTGGGTTTCCTTTGTCTTGGTCATGGAGATCTTCGTAGGGGTACCCTAGAATAGTGTGAACGGGGCCAAAGGCTAACCATCTTTGTTGTGCTATGCCTAGAAGAGCTCTAAGTAGTAGCATATAGAGGGGGAAGCTCATGGATTCTCCATCTGCCCTTGTGAGTCTCAGAGGCTCCGAGGCAGGATCAGGGGCTAGAATATATATATATGGAATTTATTGGAATGATTTACAGGCTATAGTCCAACTAACCCAACAATGGCTAGCTGTGAACAGAAAGTTCAAGAATCTAGTAGTTGTTCAGTCCCACAGGGCTGGATGTCTCACTTGGTCTTCTGCATATGCTGGAATCCTGAAAAAGTAAGCTCCAATGCCAGCAAATGAATAGATAGGCTAGCAAGCAAAGAACAGAACCTTCCTTCTTCCATGTCTTTATATAGGCTTCCAGTATGAGGTATGACCCAGATTAAAGGTATGTCTTCTGGCCTCAAGATCTGCATTAAAAGTGTGTGTAATGTTGCCTCAAGATCTGGAGCAAAAGTCTGTGTCTTCTCACCTCAAGATCTGGATCAGAGGTATGTCTTCCTACCTCACAGGTCCAGATAAGCAGTGGATTTACTTACTTCACAGGTGCATCCTTCATATCTGGATTGTAGTTCATTTCAGATTCAGTCAGAGTGACAACCAAGAATAGCCATCACAGTCTAGAAGGTGATCTTAGTGCCTGGAGGCATATGTGGTGAAAGAGGGTAAGAATCAAGTGTTGCCAAGATCAGGTCTAGGTAATAATAAAGTAGGTGGGTGTAGATATTCCCAAATAGTGGGTGTGTAAGAGAGTGTCATGATATAGCCCCTGGGAGTGTAGAAATAGGCATGGGTGTGACCTTGCATCCTCTATCAGGCCATGCAGGTAGAAGATGAAACCCTAGAGGTAATTTTGGCCGTAGACTAGAGGCCATCCAAAGTACGAGCCTGTGTCCTTTCAGCCCTATCTAGCAGTTGAAGCTGTCTCTAAAGCCAGAGTTAATTTGATGCCTAAGGGACTCCCTGTGGGCACCTTAAAGAAACAGAGGGGAGTTGTGGGTAATGGATAGGAATCATCGGTGTTATCACAGTGGATGCATCTAGGAAGGTGGCTATGTCTGGACAGTTGACACCAGGTTCTTACTGATAAGTGATACTGCCCAGGCCTCAACATCCATCCAGGTTCCTGGTCTGCATGCCTGCAGGAATGTGTCCTCAATGAAGTGCCACAGCCCCTTAAATGTCGATTTTGTAGGTGATAAGTTCACCCTCAATGTACACATTCAATATCAAAGGAGGAGGAAAGAAGGAAGGAGAATCCAAGCCTCCATTGATCACATGTCCTCCAATCTGTAACAGAGACCATTGGACTGGACCACTCAGAGCCAGCTATGCTGATGGACAGGACAAATTCTCCACAGGGCTTGTAGGAGAAAAAGAGTGGGAGACGCTTTTTGCTCTCAGACAGTGGGTCCTGGAGGACCACACTGCCCACTTTCCATCTGCATATTTCTGAGCCAGTTCTTCTGGGCTGTTGTAGAGCTTGCCATTATAGCAGAGCTTGCTCAAGATCATAAGCTAGTTAAGTAGCAGAGCAAGAAACAAAACAAGAGTTGGAGATTTAGTCAGTGAGAAAGTGACTGTCTAACATGTGGCAGCCAAGTCCTTTATTCAACCCCTAACACTGACAAGACAAACACACAAACAAAATTTAAAAATCCTGTGTCATCTTTGACTTGGGGGGTACCCACTCCAGCAGTCAAACAGGCTGTCCCACTCTCCAGTGCTGGACATCTGTGCTCCCATGATCCACTAGGAGCTCCAGACCTCTGGTATGCAGGAAGCAGACTTCCACATAGTGCTTCACATGAGCCAGCTATAGTATTGGCCAAACTCTACCCCACAGGAGACCACACTGGAGGAAGTCAGTCACTAGGTAGCCACAGCCCAAGAGTGAGAAGCCAGTGCTGCTGAGAAAAGCCATTGCAGGGGCTTGGTGCCTCCTTCAGAGTATCACAGGGGAGACCATACTCTGCTTGGAGATGGAGCTGGGTGCTTGGGATTGATGATAGCCTGAATTAGGGCACAGAGCTCTCAGGAAAGTGGGTCATGGGTAGAGCCCTACAGCAAACTTGGTTACATCAGGTGCTTCTGCTTCTTTGCTCCCAAGAAGATGATGGCATGGGCTTCCAAATAGGCCTTCTTTCTCCTTTATCAAAACATCCAGTAGCATCTCAACCAGAAACAAAGAGCTCTTGTCTAAAAGTACATCTCAGATGACTGCAAATACAGTTCCATCATGCTCTTTGGGAAGCAGTGCATTATGTCCAGCTCCTGGGCACCTGGGTTCAGGAAGAACACAGCATTGCAGTTCAGAGTCCATATAGTGGTCTTTGCTTAGGTTGTCTGAAGAAGCAAGGTGATACAGCCGAGGGTCAGGCTGTGCTGTTATAGCCCAGGGCTATAATAGCAGAGGAGAGGAGACTTAGGTATTTCTCTCTCTAAGTTATCACCTGGAATTCCTAGTCTCTACGCACTGTTTTTCCTCTTGATAAAACTTCTCTCCTTCACCTCTGATGGGGTGATGTTATGTATTCTAAATATTAACTAATGGCTCCCAGAAGCCTGCTTGTTGTACACCAAGTAATGCTGTGTTAGCTTGCTTTCTAATCATTGTCTCTGATTGGCTTTAATAAAATGCTAAGGCCTGCGATTGAGCACAGAGAGGTAGGCGGGCAAAGGTCTGAGGGCTTCTGGGGCAGACAGAATCGTGGGAAGAGGAAGCCAGGAGGAAGAAGGAGGAGACACACGATGGGATAAATGGAAGAAGATCATTCCATGTAGCCTGGTACATCAGCATACTGTGGAGAATAACAGCCCAAGGGGATGTATATATATATATGGGGGTTTTATTTGGGGAATAGAATTATAAGCTAGCTTATTTGGGCCAAGATTGCACAGTCCAGGCTAAGGCCTGTTAAGATCTATCAGGTGTCTCTGTGTGATCATTTATAATGGCGGGTTTAGGATTAACAACCCTGACCCATTATTTAATATAAATATTGGTAAATGATTTAATTAATTATTTCCACACACCCCAGCTAAAGTAGAACTTGAATCTCTGAGCCCTCATCATGGTTCCCAACTCTGCTTAGGCCTTTGTGTGGTGGCCCCTGATGACCTCCCTCATTGGTAAATTTTCCTTACTTTCAAACATTGCCATGTTTGTCTCTTACTAGGGGTTATCTCAGTGGGAGAACATTCCTCAGTTAGGGGTCATTATGAGTCATCCTGACTCACAGCCTAAGGCTTGGCCTTCAAAGGTGTAATTATTTATGTTATGGTGGGACACAGAGTTCTACAGACAACCCAAATTCCTTTTTGATACAACAAAACACATTTTTGGGGCTCGCATTTGAAAATAGAAACCATATATTCAAAATGCTGACTCTGGATCTGAGGTCTGTCTGAGTTCAAATCCTAGCAAATGACAATGAAGAGAGATGCCATCTTGGTCATGTTTCCTAAAGTCTCCATTGTCTGAACTGTGAGTTGAAAATGTCAACCACACAATGACCTCCAAAGTGTGGGTGAGAGAAACAAACTGACAGTAAATATAAAATGCACTAGATATTGGCCCACGAGAACAGAAAAGTGTACATTGATGGTACAGTCAGGGCCCCAATGCATGGGAGGCTGTAAGCCCTACAGATTGGCTGCTCTGAGTCTATGCTGTGAAATAAAAATAGAAAGAGCCCTTCCCTACCCAAGATCCTCTAGTCTCCAAATGAGGCATCAAGTTGAGGTCTCTTGACCGTCAAGATTGTTGGAGCACTGTTGGCATATTGTTTTTGTGCACTGTGTAAAGTTTACCCTTCTTTATTCAAATGCTGATTTCTCTATCCCACTATCTGGTTTCAATCTGGACATGGCTTTGCTATGTTTATCTTAGGATCTCCTGTTTCAAGTTTGTATAAACATGCTCACCATTTGTTCTCTGCTTTGCCAGTAAATCTGGGCAACCAGTAGCTGGGCGTTAGAGAGAATAGGGTGTGACTTCCATTTCCAGGAGAGGAGGAGAGACAGGAAGAGGATAAAAGCAGGAGGAGAAGAGGCATGGCAGCATGAGGAGGAGAGGTCCAGGTGGCATGATGAGAAAGAGCTAATTCCACAGAAAATCATAAATGCAAGTATTAGGGGATTTTGACTAGGAGGAAGATAGATTAGCCATAGAGCATTTGGGTTAGATTTTAATGCCCAGCACTGTGTTCAACCTATTCAAATAAATCACAGTCTTTCTGTGTGGTTAACTGGGGAACTAGCTGGTTAAAGAGTAATTGTCATAGTATTAATTTTATGAGTATAATAATATTAAAAATCATTCAACAGAGCACCCTGTAAATTACCCTGATAGTGAGTGAGGGAGAATGACCTCCTGTTTTACTATTTGGTGGAGGGTAGGGTGAGTCTTCATCATTAAACCTACCCATAAAGCCATTGGCAAAATAAGCAGGGCAGTGTCATGGATGCAAGGTGACCCCTACGGCTGCCAACCTGTCCTCCCTTGCATTTGGGGTGAGGATGTTCCACTGTGTATAGATTTCTGGAGACCTTGATTCTTGCACATGTAATGGATGTTGTCACTGTCACCAGTCCTGACTTTTCTAGACGCTGACTTGACCTCCATGATGATAAGTCCCCTACCCATGACATTTCTCTGCAGAGGAGCAGAAACAGCCTTGTACCTGTTGCCGATGCCACAAGGTTCTTTCTGGTATCAAAGTCCCACTCAAAAGTCCCTCTGGCTCTCTGCACTCCTTACTACTCTGTAAGTAGGGGTGGAGTCTAGAGGCCTGGCCTATGGCTTGGGTCTGTGGGTGGGTGGAAGGACTCTGAGAGGACCTCGCTGTCACAGGCAATAATTGTCTTGGACTCCCCAGACTGGAAGTCCTCATGGGAAATCTGGATACAGAGACGCAGTGATCAACTGAGGGGTCTGTCACTGGGCCTGTTCCAGGATGCGACCAGCACTGGGTACAGAGGAGAAGCTAGGCAAAGGGAAGCACAGGTGTGCACCAGGGACAGGTGAACCTGGACTGCAGAACCTGAGCATTGCAGACACTTCATGGTTTTGCCTTTATGAGTGTTTTCTTTTGTCACATAGTCTATTCACAAGTGACAAAAGCCACAACCTATTTGCTCATAAGAGGCCTTGCTTTCATCGTAGATTCTTCTGGCCAGTTAAAAAATTTCCCTCTCAGCTCTCTGTACCAAATTCATACCCCGTGCCTCTGGCCAAAGTTGGCAAGCACCCTTCCCCACCAAAGGACTTCCTTCCTGTCTTGGTCCTGGATCTGACTCTGTCCACATCCCACTCATGGCCCCTGGGCACGTTGGTATTTAGTCTGCAGAGAATGAGATGTCCTGACTGTGGCAGTGGAAGGCGTGTGCTGCACCTGCCCTGTCCCCTGTGAGCTGCTGGGCTGTTGGGCTGCTGGGTGACTCAGCTCTTCTGTCCTATGTCTGTTGACGCTCGTGATCACTGTCAAGGCTGCTCTGAGAAGCCCCTCATGGTTCCAGTCTATTATTTCTAGACTCAAGTTTGTTTGGCCCCATGGAAATGGGCCAACCTGAGGACTTCATCTGCTAGTCCTTTCTTGTGCCTCTGGTATTGACGATAAGCCCAGAGACTCATGTGACCTTGTGCTTTCAGAGTAGTCTAACACCACTGGGTGAGAGGAGAAGCTTTTGGGGGAACTCAGAGCCAGTGAGAAGATATGACCAGGGCTCTTGTTGTATTGTCTAATTTAGCCAGTCTATTTCATTGAACAACAGATTCCACTTTTGTGTGCTTGTTTATGGGTAGGCTGTGTGTGTTCATGTGTGCTGGTGTACCTGTGCCTCTGTGTGCTTGTGCATGGAGGTCAGAGGTTCCTCAGGGGCTAGCTAGTGTTTGTTGTTGAGACAGTGTCTCATGTAACCCTTGCTGCCCTCAAACTTGCTACACAACAGAGGATGGCACTGAACTTCTGACCATTCTGGCTCCACATTCCCATTTCTGGGGTAATAGGTGTGAGCCACCACATCTGGATTTTCCTTTCTTTCCATTTTGAGATTAGGTGCCTCATTGACCTGAAGGTCTCCAAGGAGGTGAAGCTGGCTAGTCAGCATGCCCCTTGGATAGTCTGTCTCCGTCTCCTCAGCTCTGGGATTGCAAGTGTGGACCAACAGCAACCAACATTTCACCCTGTGAGTTCTGGTATCAAATTAGTGTCTCCTGTTTCCAAGGATAGTACTTAAATGACTGAACTGTCTGCCCATTCCCTAGGTTTCAGTTTTTTATAAAGTTTAAAAAAAACTTTATATTGGTTCTTTATTAATTTCATAACATTCACCCCAATCCCACTCATCTCTCCCTCCTCTCATACTCACCTTTCACCCTTGCAATCTCTTCCCAGAGAAGAAAAAAAATTTGTTATGGAAACTGTAGTGTCAAAGTGTGTCCCACAGTGTATCCTTTGGTCCACACTTTTTTCTTGCAAATGTTCATTGCAATGAGTTGTTGGTCTGGTATGAGGCCTCTAGCTTCTGCTACACTATCAACACTGGGACTCCTTTCAGATATCCTGTTGTTGCCCTGTGCCATGGAGATCCTTTAGTTTTGTATCTGTAGGACAGGTCCCTTCACATACTCCAGCAGTTCATCAGTGGGGTAGATGTTGGAGTGGGTCAATTCAAAGCCCTGGATCAGGCCTAAGAGTTATCAGAGATGGTCAGCCCGCTTTCCCACACCCATACCTCTAGGGTGAGTGCTCAGGCCCTGCCCCAGTGGGTCCATCCAATGCTGCAGCCAACAGGGGCACAGCCAGCTCTCCTGCTCTCATACTCTCAGGGCTGGCTCATCTGTGCCCACACCATCAGCTCTACTGTGCTGACCAGGCGAGGTGTAGGGTCTGCTTTCCTGAGTGTTGCAGCTGGTGAGGGACAGAACCAGTCCTCCCATTTTCACACCCCCAGGGGCAGCTCTCCTGCCTGATGAAGGTGGCCAGGGGCAGGGGGGGGTGCAATCTCTCCCTTGCTCATGCCTTCAGTCAAGCTTGCCTGCGTCCCTCACCACCAGGGTTAGCTCCACTGTGCTGCTCAGGCAAGGTGCAGGGCCTGCTCTCTCAAGTGCTGTGTCTGGTGAGGGGCAAGGACAGCTCTCTCCTGATCTCATGACCCCCAGGGCCAAGTCTTCTACCTGCCACAGGTGGCAAGCAGTAAGGAGGGAGGAGGGTATCTTTACCTCACCCATGCCACTGCATGGGAGACAAGTGGCAGGGCTTGATCTCCCATGCTCATATCCTTGGGGACAGCTTATCCACATCTCCCACAACCAGGGCCATCTCTATGTGCTTCCTGGGTGATGTGCTGGCCACTCTCCCGACTACTTCAGCTGGCTAGGGGCAAGGCTAGCTCTCCCGCGATGCCTAGGCAAAGGGTAGAGTCAGTTTTGCACAACCTTCAGACATCAACATGGCCCCAGCTGGCAACCCAGACCAATGACATCCTCCTGGTCTTTGATGGTAACAGGTCCTTCCTGCTGCAGGACCACAGACCCAGATAAGGCCCCCCTGGGGACAGCACAGGCCAGGACCCCACCATGGCCCCATGTGACATAGCCAGTGACTCATATCAGGCTGTTCATCACTACCCTCGACTCTCCGTTCTGCCTTTCTTCATTATGCCCACATCTTTCTGTTTATCTTTCTCTTCCATTTCTCCATCATTTACCTGCTCCTCTCAGTGGTTTCTGGGGTGGTCTCAGGAGTGGCCTCAGGAGTGTTATGCCCCACCTATACATTATGACTCTGGGGCAGGGGTCATCTTGGGCATGGCCTGCCTCTCCTGGCCTGTGTGGCACTGGACTAGTGGTCTTCTCAGGCTCACTTCTTTTCAGGGAGTATTAGGCTATATTATTCATTCAGGTGTGCACAGGTCAGAACACTGAGTATAGACACAGTCTCTCTCTCTCTGTGCCACCTACTGTTTAATAAGTGTTTTGATTAGCACATATGTAATAATATGCAGTGAGAGGTTTCATCCTGATGTTTTCATTCATAAACACATGATTTTTAAATTATACCCCCGGTCTTTCCCCTGTTATGTACAGGTAAGTCCTACCCACCCCTTTCCTCTTCTGGACAGGTTCCTTTCTATTTTCCTGTGCACTGGGGACTCAGTGAGTTTCATTACAGTTGCTTGCAGGAACATGGGTGAGGGTTTGCATGCATGAACATGGGGAAGAGGCCACACCACTGAAGAAAATGTCTTTCCATCCCTCATCAACAATTAATCAGGTGTGAAGCCCCGGGAGAGGTACAGCAAGAGCCCTCCCTTTCCATGATAGAGAATGGATGGACCTAGAATCCAGATTTTTTTTTGTTTTTGTTTGTTGAGACAGGATTCTCTGTGTAGTCCTGGCTGTCTTGGAACTCACTCTATAGATCAGGCTGGACTTGAACTCAGAGATCTGCCTGCCTTTGTCTCCCGCGTGTAGTGATTAAAGATGTGTACTGCCATGCCTGGCTCAGGAATTTGTTTTTTGGTGTCATAACATATATTATTTTTGTTAGTTCTGTGAGAATTTTATACAATGTATTTTTTAAAAATCATTTTCATTCTCTCCAATTCCACTAAGATCCACTCCCCATCCCTGCCTATCCAATTTTGTATCCCCCTTTCTTTTTAAAATCAAGTTCAATTCGTGCCACCCAAATACTTTTGGATATGTAGCCATCTACTGAAGAGTGGCTCAGCCTACCAGGGGGTCACACCCCTAAAGAGAACTGACTCTCCCAGCAACTATTGATTGCCAGTAACTTCTCAGCTTGAGTGAGACTTTGTGTCACCTTCCTCTCTCCATGCTGGGATTTTGTCTGGTTTGAGTTTATACAGGGTTTTAAAGCTTTGTTTATTCTTTCATAATGTCAAAACTATAAATAGACTATGCCTTGTTCACAATACCCCTTTTATCCTCCCTTATTTCCCTTAAGCTCTGGGCAAACCCTTTCTTTTCCCAGTAAGTCCCCCCCCTTTTTTAACATAATATTTTTATTGATTCTTTGGGAATTTCCTATCATGCACTTCGATCACACTCACTTCCCAGTCCTTCCATGTCTGCCCCCGGTTCTTGTGACATCCCCCACCAAAAACAAAAGAAAATAAAGAAGATAAAAAGTTCAACTTGTGTCATCTGTATATTCACTGGAGCATCAAACTCTCAGAAGCCTGCCCCTTAAATAGAACTGAGTCATTTTCCTTCCTCATTGCCCCAGTCGAAGCTATCAATTATGGAGAGCTAGCTTCAGTATGTTTATTACACTTTTTAAGAATTCACTTCGATGGCTTCCTGTTTAGGCTGTTAATTATTTTGGAGGGGATGTGAGTGGGGCTAAGGGTTGTCACAGAAGCTTCCGTGTCCTTCTTTTTCAACTGTGCATATGCAGTCATCGATATCACTGCAAAAATAGCTTCCTTGATCCTTGCAGTCAGCCCGAGCTTGGATCATGGGCTTCCACATGGTTTCTGGTGATAGTACAGACCACGAACATGGCTGCAGTAGGACCACAGACCAAGATAAGGCCCTTGGAGGCAGCCTGGACCGCAGATGTCAACATAGCTTCAGACCACAGCCCAGAATGCAATCATCCATGTGGCCTTTGGTGGTAACACCAGCCATGGACATCAAAAGAGAACCTGGCTAGAGTAGGACCTCAGACCTAGACATGACCCTCAGTGGCAGCCTGGATCTAGGCATCACCATGGCCTCAGGTGGTGTTGCAGGCCACTCACATCAATATGGCCCCTGTGCACAGCATGGCCCTCAGACATCAATGTGGCTTCAGGCATAAATTCCCCTCTTAAAAAACATTCTCTCTCTCTGTCTCCCTCCCTCTCTCCTCTCCTCTCATCTCCTTCCTTATTTTTGTAGCCAACTGTATTTCATTATGTCACTTGCCGTATTATGGTCTGAGGGTAATATGTTTGACAAGGGTAATTTACTTTTAACCATTGAGGATTATGTCTTCCTTTCTCCCAGCAACTACTAACTGCCTACAGCCACAGCTATGTGGGGAGGGATGGGCCTTATGAGCCCCTCTCCTAATCCATGATGGAAGTTAGGTGGGACTGTGGACTTTATATTTGAGAGCAGTTGTAGGTTCATACCAAAGTTGAGAAGGAGAAATGGAACGCTGCCATATACTTCATGCTTCTTCCCTGAGAACCCTCAGTGTCAGTGACCACCAAGATGGCTCATGTACAACAACCGCTGAGCTACCGGACACCCCACTGCCACCTAGAACCCACAGTGTGCTCCCCAGTTCCTGCTTTGTGAGAGTGGGCATCCAGAGGTTCATGACAAGTGTATGGTGACACGCCTCCCATTGCCTTGGCAGGGAGTGCTCCTACTGCCCTAAAATCCTCACACTCATTCCGCTCCTCCCCAGCAACACACTTTGTCAACCACTGAACCTCACTGCTGTTCTAGAAAGCGGGGACCGGAAGACACTGCCTTTCTGGTGCTTCTGTGTCTTTCATGGCTGGTCTCCTACTTTACACTTTCATATCTCTGAATCTCTTTTAGCTTTGTGTACAAGGAAAGGGACATGGAAGTGTGCTTTGGAACCTTCTTTTCCAGACATAACCTGGGGGAGGTGACGGAACAATGGTGGGAGAACTTGGCAGCCAATGATTGCCCCTGCTGCAGAGTGAAGGCAAGCCTGCAACCCACCTCTTCCCAGAGTCCTCCTCTGTCACCTCGGGTACCCTTGAGAGCCTTCTGCCACTCCCCCACCTTTGTAGCTCCTGGCCCTTTGTACATCCTACTTTTTGCCAGCATCGTTGGTGTCCCATCAGAGCAGACCCTGAACTCTGCTCTGGACGCCTCTGGTCCCACTCATTAGGAACAACTCAGCCTCCACTCCACACACAGCAAATCAGACAACTAGGAAATACAGAGGAAGACGAAAGGAGGCTTTCAGTCCTCCATTTCCCCCAAGATTCATAGGGGTGGCAGTAGTCACACATACTGCACGTGTGTGCACACAGGCATGCACACATGCATGCAGAGAGAGAGAGAGAGAGAGAGAGAGAGAGAGAAAGAGAGAGAGAGAGAGAGAACACACGTCCACAGAAGAGACCCTCTGGTTTCTAATGTACTCTTTGTGAACTCCCGTGAGCCAGTCAGTCACACCCTTCTTTTCTTGTGAAGAGGGAGAAAAGTGAGATCAGTTTTTATTGAACCCTTGATCTTGGCTTCCCCTCAGCTTTCCTGATGGTCTCTTCTGCTCCAGGTTCCTTGTTGGGCTTCCTGACTCTAAGAGTTACTGTGAGTGACAGCTCCATGCAGATGCTGAGTTGTATTGAGAGACAGTGTGAGTGAGCTAGCTCCCTGTCAGTTCCCTTTGGCTTGAGGTAGGAAATTACACACCCACTTGTCAGTTCTTTGGGTTCCTCTGTGTGCCCTCACCCTGTGTTGTATATGTGTAGGCATGTGACCTTGTGTGCATGCACAGGAGATGCCAGTATCCATGCATATATGTGTGTGTGTATCCCTGTGAAGTCTATGCCTATCCCTCGTTCTCCACTTTAGTTTTTTGAGACAGTGTACCTCGCTGGACCGCTAGCTCACTGATTCTGCTAGAAAGACTGACCAGCAAGATCCAGGAATCTGTGTATCTCCGCCTATCACCCGTGTGCTGGCATTACAGACATGTAGCCCCATGCTCAACTTTACGTAGGTGCTAGGAATCTGAACTCAGGTGCCCATCTTTGCCTGGCCAGCTCCTTACTGTCAATGCCACCATTCTGGTACCAGCCCCCATGCTGTTAGTGACACATCTCAACGGTGCTATAAAGGAAAAACCTCTTTCCTTGTTCCTTCAGCTTTAGGTGGCACCCAGAGGCCTTCTACCTGTCATTCCCAGGAAAAAATGGAGCCTTAATCTCTTATTGTTGCACAAAAGATAGCACACATGCATGTTATTATCTGCCATTTTAATCTTCCACTTAATATGTGGAAGGATTCTCCACACAGCGTTGTAGGTCCCATTGTGTTTGGAAGGACAGAGAATCAGGCAAGCTCTATCTCCAGGGACACAGTGCCTGATGTAGTTTATACCTGGGTGTCTCTAGAAGTCATGGAAGAGGCTGAAGGGCTGGAGCACAAAGCCCACAGTGCTACCAGGTGTGGTCATGCTGGTACTGTCCTCAGAATGGGGCATGTTGTGGAAGCCCACTGTGACCCAAGCCACCAAATCCTATGGGAGAGACAAAAGTTTCAATGGACAGGACAGTGCTGGGTACTGGCCACCTGAGGTCACTCTGGCTTGTGGCAAGTTCAGGGGTCATAGCAGAGGGATCTGCTTTGTTTATGGAACTGAGGATGTCTCTAGAAGAAGGTAGACACAACTGAACTTACCACAAGCCAGAGTGACCTCAGGTGGCCAGTGGGTACTGAGGCATTACCTTATCTTCAATGTTCACATTGTTCTGAATGAAATCCTCGAAGATAACGGGGGGATTCCAGGGATTATTCTGGCTGTAGATGCTGCTGCTGCACCTCTCAGAATCCCGGTATTTGGTCACAGCCAAGGGGTACCTACAGGTAGAGAAGAAGCCAATGGCTCTGGGCACTGGAGTTGCACCTGAGCTCTTCCCAGGGAGAAGTCCCCGTGCCAAGGATGGAGAATTCAGTCCAGGTCCATAATGGATGTTTCTACTCTAGAGGTCTGGTATATTGCTCATCTTAGGGCTAAGATCTCTGTAAGCATTTCCATTCCCTCCTGAAGTGCACAAGGGTGCATATACAGATGCAAACACAGACATGAACCTTCCAGGATGAAATCCCAAACAACACATAATCACCATGGGGACCCCTGGTCATATTCTCCAAACTCACTAGATCTTCTCACCTGGTCCAAGAAACACCTCGATTTTTCTGCCAGCCTGGTAGTCGCACTTGATGGATTTTGGAATAGATCTGCAGGCGGTAGCTGCTCCTGTGGCCTGAAAGGGTCCTATGGAGGTTGCTAAAGATCAGGTAATTGGGAAGCGGCTTTCCAAAGTGGAAGGCTGCCTGGCTTTCCTGGGAGTAATTAATTTGTTTTAGGTTGTTTTGGATTACATGATGTGTCAGGGCATTAGAGTTGGTGATGTTTTCCTGAATGATCTGCAGCGTCTGAAATCTGTTCTTGATGTCTGGAGGCAGGAAGGGAAAAAGGGTGAGAATCAGTTGAAACAGAAACTGCCTTTCTCTACCCCGAGGTCCCCAACTAGACAATATTCACAAATAACTGCCAGGAGGAAGTCATGTTAATAGATACTAGGCTAGCAGTATGGTCTAGAAGACCAAGCAAACTGGAAACCAGAGGAACTAGAGGAAAGCTCTTGGGTCATTCCTGGCAACTGTGGCAGTTTCGTTGTGATCCTACCATTCTCTGGAGAGCTAGCTCCAGCTTGTTTGCTGTGATTTTAACCATGTAGAACAGGAAACCCATGTTTCCGTAGGCTTGAGGGCTGTCTGCATATCTAGTGGGAATGAGCATATGGAAACCACCTATCTGGTTCTGGCGGCCTTGTTCAATTATGGGATGTGACGCTAAACATCACTTCCCTCCCACTCTTCTATGATGACACATATAAGAAACAAGCTGAGCATCCCCAGATGGTATTAGAACCCACCTCAAAGTGCTAGGCAGAGGCATTGTTTAATCTCCTTGGAATCCCCAGACCCATTTTACTCAGAGCCAATAAAAACAGATGCACACTTCACAATCAGGGTAACCCTAGGGTACCATTCACTGCCACCAACTTCAAGGAGTGTGTGTTTCTTTTTGCATGGAATGTGGTTGAAACAGTCTCCTGATATTATTCCAAGAAGTCTTAGCCCCAACCTACAGAATGAGATTATATGTGGTTAGTAATTGAGTGTCTGACTTGGTATGGTCCCGAATCCTACCTGCTATGTCCAAGTCAATGCGGTAATGTACTAGGTGGGTGTGGATCTTGCTGAATAGATGGGTGTGCAATTGAGAGATGTATCTCATCTCCTCAGGCTGGTAGAAGGTGGCATGGACCAAGCCAGTGGCTTGCATCTTTGCCTCCATTGCCCCATTAGGGTAGAAAATGAAGTCCCAAATGTAATCATAGTGATGGACTGTTGAGGTTGTCCGTAGCACCAGCATGTCCTTTGTTCCCGCACTAGAGTTGAAGTTGTCTCTAAAGTTGGAGCTAAAGTGACGCCTAATTGTCATTCCTTCTGGCATCTCAAAGAGACAGAGAGCTTGTGGATAGGTGACTGGTTTGTCAGTGTCATAGTGGTGGGTGACTTCCAGGAAGGTGGCTGTGTCTGGACAATCAATGCCATGGGCTAACTGGCGAGGGCCACTGCCTGGGGCCCAGCCCACATCCATGTACTTGGTGTGAGTGCCTGCAGGTATATGCCCTCCAAACTGTGCCACAGCCTCCTGTACACTGACTTCATATGCAATACGTACACCCCGGAAGTGAACATTTAGGATCTGCAGCCCAGAAGAGGGGCGGAGCCGGAAGGAGAAGATCCAATCTCTGTAGAACACTGTGTTGTCCTCTATGTTATAGGCAGGAAGGTGGGGCTCAGTCACTCCGGGGATAGCCATGTTGATGGAAGTGGGGAATTCCTCGGGGGTGTTGGGGGAAGAGAAGAGCGGGGGCTGCTCTGCGTCCGTGGGCACAGACTCCATGAGGACCGCAGCACTCACTTCTCCGTCCGCGTATTTCTTAGCCAGTTCCTCCGGGCTGTTGTAGAGCTTGCCGTTATACCAGAGCCGCTCCACTCTCCAGTGCTGAACATCTGTGCTCCCGTGATCCAGAAGGAGCTCCAAGCCCGTGGGCTGCAGGAAGTGGCCTGCCATATAGCGTTGCAAGATAAACCAGCTACGGCGCCGGCCAGACTTTGTGCCATGGGGGGCCATGTATGTGAAGGTCAGACAATTCTCAACACAGTCCTTTAGTGAATAGTCGGTGGTGTCAAGGAGGAACTGATGCAGAGGCTCGGTGGCCTCCATCAGGACAGAGTAGATGAGTCTGTACTCTGCTTTGGAGATGGGTCTGGATGCCCAGGATGGATAGTGCCCAGGCCCGGGAGATAGTTCTCGCATGTAGGTTGGCAGTGGCAGGGGCCCAATAGCAAACTCAGTGACATTGGGATGCTCCTGAGCACCGAAGAAGATGACGACATGGGCTTCCCGCACAGGGATCCTTTCTCCTTTGTCCAGAAAACCCAGCACATCCCTCTTCCTGGGCAGTAGCATCTCTATGAGGTACACCGAGTTCTTGGCCAAAGTTGATGTCCTGGATGGCTGCAGCTCCAGCTCCTTCCTGTCCATTAGGAAGTCGTGCACAACCTTAGTCTCAAAAATACTCAGGTCGGAGAATACCTGGGGCTTGCCATTCAAGATCCACCTGGGGCGCTCTGCCTCAGCCAACTGTAGCAGCAAGATGAGAGTCACCCAGCCCAGTGTCAGGCTCCCCTGTGCCCTCCCCATGGCTCTGGAACACAGCACAGGAGAGAAGACTTAAGTACCTCCCTCTGCAAGGTTGCTCCTCACCGTGCCTTGTAATTCAGCCTTGTCCGTTTCCTACTGATTTCTTCCCTCTTCCCAGTTGAAGTCGGCTGAAGTCTCTGGGTCTCCACTCCCAGATCTCAGCACTGCCCAGGTCCTGGTGTGTGCATCTTCTTATTTTCTCCCTCCTCTGAAAATCTCTTATAGACTGTCTCATCTAGATTGACTCCTCTGTTTTCCACTTTTGGTGTTATCTCAGTGGGGAAACATTCATCAGCTAGGAGGACTATGAGTCACAGCAACACAAGACAGCCCTCATGGGCCATAAAGTACTTGTGTTCTCCTGGGGCAGAGGGCTATACTGACAGCAAAGTTACCTTTCTGATGTAATATATTACCGTTTAGAGAGATATATGTTGAAGTTTAGTGTAGATGTTCAAACCTAGGCCCCAGGCTCGAGCTGTCTGGATCCAAGTCCTGGGAAGTCACAATATTGGAGACTGACTACCTGTGTGACCTTGAGCATGCTGTTTGAGCTCTCTGGGCTCCCTTTGCTTCAATGTGAAATAGAAAAGAGAACAGCAGCATGCATGTCCCCAAGGTTGCAGTGTAAAACAAGCCAAAGCCAGTAGTAAATATAAAATGTCTAGGAGGATCCCAGTCTTCCAGCAAAACAGGAAATACTTGCTTTTCTCTAAAGTGAATCCCAATGATACAGTCTGGACCTCATGCACTGGAGGTTCTGCGTACTACAGACTGGCCAGACTGAGCCTGTTTCTGAAAGAAGGATGCGGAAGAATCCTGTCCTGCCCAGCCTCTTCTGGCATTCCTGTGCAGTACTCAAGTCAGGGTCTCTTTGGCATTAATTTTTGGGAGCGCCCTGCCAGCCCATCTCAGCTAATGAGTCAGCATGCCCCTCTTTGTGTTTAGGAGAAGGTGTGTTCAGATTTTCAACTCCCTATTCCCTGCCCAAACTGCAGGAAAGTACTGTGTATTCACGGAGGGTGGGCTTGCTTACAACGTTGGAAGAGCTAGGTGACCATTACCCTGTCCTGTACCTGGGGGTGGAGCTGTCGGCAGGCCCTGCTGTATAGAGAGTCCCAGGGAGACCTCTGCTCTTGCACACATGCTAGTTGTCACTGTCACAAACTCTGATTTCACCAGAACCTAATTTGAAGTTAATACTGCTGGGCCCTGGAGGAAGCACCTTCTTGGTGGCATTTTACTACAAACAATCTGCCTCGTATTTGCCACTAATGCCAGAAGGCTCCATCTGACTGTGGAGTGTACTCAAATGTCCCATTGATATTCCAACTGCCCTCCTCCATAGGTGACAGTTGCTGAACTAAGGGGATACCCCCATTACCACCTCAAAGCCAAAATGTGCCCCAGGGTTCACACTCGGCACACAGAGCATCGTGACAAATATGTGTCCAGGAACATTCTCACAGTCTTCTCAAGCCCCAAAGCTTCCTCTGCACCCCTTCACTTCATTCTCCTCACTTCAGCCTCTATCAACTACTGAACTTTCACCATCTTCCAAAACAAGTCTGGAATCTTACAGCAGGCACTGCATATCCTGGCGCTTCTGGGCCCGTCATATCTAGTTCCTTCTATTTCATTGATTATGTCCCAGAGAGAAGCTGTTGAGGAAAGGTTTCAGAACTCTGTCTTCTGGAGTAACTAGGCAGCAGAGAGGGCAAGGTTCACAATGGTATCAGAGCCACAAAGAGCAAGGAAGGGGTCAGCAGCCAGTAAACCTTCCTCCCTTTTCTGACAGGAGGCAGGTTGGTTCTCAGAACCCACATCTCTCTCGGGTCCTCCTCTGTCATCTAAAAATGTCTTTGAAATGACTTCTGTTAATGATTCTGGGCTCTCATACTTGCTGGTCTCTTTCTCTATGGCGTGTCTTCCTGGTCACACCCCTCCCATGCCAGCTTCACTGGTGCCCTATAGGAACATACACATGAGCTTCTGTTGTTATTGAGCTGGTGAAACTGAGCCTCAACTGAGTGCGCAGCAGGATCCAACAGCCAGGGAAGGCAGGGAGGTAAGTGAGGGACAGATTTCAGTCCTAAGGCTGCCCTTAGTGTGCTAGAGGTGACAACAGTTACACACACACATGCACACACGCACACACACTTGCAGGAGAAGCTCTGATTTCTTATATTTTTGGTTGTGAGCCTAGCCTTTAACGGCTGAGCCATCTCTCCAGCCTGAAGCTCTGATTTCTAACACACTCTCCTCTTCGCTTCCCTATAATGTTTATCTAAACCAATTACAGCCTCCTTTTCTTTGTGGAGGAAGAGGATTGGATTAGTTTTATTGAAACCTGGACTTGGCTGCCTCTTAGCTTTCATGACCATTTCTTCTGCTCCTGGTCCCTTATTGGGCATCCTGGCTCCAAGAGTTGCCAGGAGTGGCATCTCTGTGCAATCTAGGAGTTACAGTGTTGGAGGGGCAGTGTGGGTTCTCCATCCATTTGCTTTTCTGTTTTCCTCTGTCTGAAGGCCTGGGGCAGGAAATTCCACAGACACCTTGTTAGTTTCCTTTTAATCTTTGTCCTTTTATTACTTTATTGAGAATTTCTACAATGAGTTCTGACAATATTCACTCTTATCTCCACTCCTCCCGGATCCGGATCCTCTTCCCTACCCACGTAACTTTGTGTCACCGTTTGTCTTTTCACCATAACGTTCAGTTTGTGCTGTCCATATATTCATGAACATGTGACCTTCCACAAGGGTGGAATTGACTTACTCTTTAAAAGAGATGGACTCCCTTCTTAGGAGTTATCAATTGCCAATCATTCCTCAGTCCTAGGGGTGGGACTTCATGCTACCCTCTCCATGCTGGGATTTGGTCTGGCTTGAGGTTTCCTGGGGCTTTTGTATGCTGTCATACCACTGTGAGTTCCTACGTGTAGCTGCCTTATTGTATCTGGAGGACAGTTTTTTTTCTTCATTCACTGCCTCTGGCTCTTAACAGTGCTTCTACCTCCTGCTCTGGGGTGATCTCTCAGCCCTGGGGGGAGGAGATGCAGTCTCACTCCACAGGATGCAACCCAGACATGGCACCATTTTTGGGCCAATAACCTGTGGCTAGATGTGTCATAGGCCCTAGGGGAGAACCTATCCCCATTATTCTGCTAAATGGATATAGTAGTAAACTGACTTCTAATGACTTACTGTTGCATACACAAATTAATGTGTCTGTCATTGCTTGTCAGAGAAGCTTCTGCAGCTGCAGCAGATAGCAATTAATTCAGGGACCCTGGTGAACTGGCCAAGGTGCAGAGAATAAGAGCCCGAGGAGTGCCCCACCCTGTTAGTTCATGCTGCTCTAAACAATTTCCACACACTTTGGGTAACCTCGCCGCAGCTTGGAAGCCCTCTTTAACTTTTCTTTTGATTTGTCTTTTTTTTTTTTCTGGGAAGGTGTATATATAAGTCTGCTTTCGTATGTGGATGCATATGCATGGGTGGGTGCCTATATGTATATGGAAGTTAGAGGTGGACATTGTATGTTATTTTCCACCTTACTGTTTTGAGGCAGGGTCTCTTCCTGAACCCAGGGCTCACTGAACTCTTCTACTATGTTGGTTGACCAGGGAGCTCCAGGGATCTGATATTTCTACCCCCTGACTCCATTGTTGGAGTTACAGACATGTTCAGCTTGATTGATTTTACCTGGATACTGGGATTTGAACTCAAGTCCTCAAGCACATTAGTGACTGAGCCACCATCCCACGTACAGCTTTGGAGTCCTTCAGGCGTGTGCTCCTAAAGGAGCCATGAAGGAAAAATCTGCTTCCTTGTTCTTTTTAGCCTTTTGAGACATGCATATGCCTTTCATCTTCCATTCTGGTAAAACTGAATCTTTAGTCTTCTCATTCTAAGCTAAGAAGTAGCACACTACCCATGTTACTGTTATTTTCTTCTGCTCCTAAACACACCCTGCAGGGTTTCCCTACACTCCTCAGAGTGTCCTTGCTCATTTCCCTTCTCCATCAGCTAGAACTGTATAGCATGGGTATGCCCTAGTTTATGGAACTTTTCTACCTTACAGATGGAAAGCTGTTATCTCCAGAATGCTGTTGTTACATCCAATACTGCAGCAGTATAGAGCTTCCAGGTGTGGCCACATTGGAGGTATGTTCAGAGTGGAGGATGTGCAGGAAGCCCACTGTCACCCAAGCCACCAAATACTATGGGAGAGACACAGGCTTCAGTGGGTAGGTCAGTATTAACTACTGGCCATCTGAAGGTACTCTGACTTAGGATGTTTTTAACTGTGCCTATAAACTTCCTGAGATGTCCTCAGCCTGCACTGGAAAGAGATAGGTCCACCTGTCATGACCTCTGAATTTGCCCTCCACTCAGCAACAAGTCACAATATTGGGATCAGGGACCAGTCTAGGTATAGGCTACTGAGAATGCTGGAAGTAGACAGAGAGGACTGGACTGATGTTCTATTTTCAGTGCTCTTGATCTGAAGGAAGGCCTCAAAGACCATGGGTTATCTTAGGATTGTTCTGTTTGCAGATGTACTGCTGTACTACTCAATTTCACAGTGCCTAGTAACTGCCAGGGATCATCTGCCAGCTGAGAAGAAACTAGGTGACTCTAGGCATGGGGGTGGCTGTCTCTGGACAGTGGAGACCCAGGATTAACTTGTGAGTGAGACTGACCAGTCCCCAGACCATGTCCGTGTGTGTGATCTACATGTCTACAGGTGTGTCCCCTTCACACAATGCCACAGACATCTTGTACACTGACCTCATAGGAGGTTTACTCATCCCCAAAGTGCATGTTCTGTAGACACAGCCAGGAATGGAACAGCTAGCAAGAGATGTTACAGACTCTTTAAAACTATATGTTGTTCCCTAGGGTGTCACATGGGAAGTAGGGATGGACTACATTGGGTACAGCCACATGATAGGCACAGAAAAATATGGCAGGTCACATTAAGTGGAGAATGACGGCCCCTCTGTGCCCTTGGGCAGTGTGCTCTGGAGTGTCATGTTGTCCATTTGTCCATCCTCATATCTCTGACCCAGTTCTTTTGCATTGCGTCAGAGCTGTTTCAGTCTCCAGTGTTAGAGACACTTGTGCTCTCAGACCCACCAGGGTCTCCAGACCCACGAGGTGTAGGAAACCTCCTATGTCATGTTATAAGATAAAGCAGATGCAAAGCAGGCTGGATTCCAGACCAGGGGCAGCCATGTTGGAGCAGATCAGGCACAGGCAGCCATGTTGGAGCAGATCAGGCACAGGCAGCCATGTTGGTGCAGATCAGGCACAGGCAGCCACAGAAGAAAGAAGCTGGAAGTGTTGAGGAAAAACTAATGCAAGGGTTTGGTGGCCTCCTTCCATGTGTCATAGAGGAAGCCACATTCTGTTAGAGGTGGGCCTGGAAAGGTGTGTATGGCATTCAGCTTATGCACACCCAGTCCCACAACATGTAGGCCATGCCAGCCAGGACCCCAAGTCAGGTTCTGAGGGTACTCTGTCATGGCCATCTATAACAGAGGCCAGTGCCAAGTTCTGCACTGGCCCAACATCTCTGGAAAGCACCTCAACATTTTCCTCTCCAACTTGAGCGTCTCAGAGTGCCTTACTCCCATAGCATTTTGCTGCTGATAGCTGCCTCAACTCCATTCAGCTGAAGACAGAGCTTGGGTCCCCAGATCTTCACTCATGCTTCCCAACACTGTCCTGGTTCCTGTGTGGGTATCCTCTGATGGCTTTCCTCATCTATAAACCTCCCATAGACTCTCTTGCTTAAATCCATTCCCATAGTTTGACCTTTACTCCAGGTTATCCCAGCGGGGGAACATTTCTCAGCCAGGCCGACCATGCATCACTCCAAGGTTTGGTCCTCAGGGGCTATAATTGCCTGTGTCCTGGTGAGGCAGAGGGCTGTACCAACAGCAAAACTACCTTCTGTGCAACAAAACTCCCTTTAAGGGATTGTATTTAAAAATTTATTCTGTATGTTCAAAGCACTGGCTCTGCCTGGGTTCAAGTTCCAATAAATGACAATGTCACCATGGCCATGTTGCTTCTAGGTCTCCACTCTTTCAAGTGTGAAATGGAAATGCCAACAGAACCATGACCTCCTAAGTGTTCCCAAGAGAAACAACCCAACAGCAAATATAAAGTACATTGGATAATTCCAGCTTTCCAGGAAGGTGTGGAGAACTGGCCAGGCTTCTCCTCAAAGAACATCCTGACTATCCAGTGTGGACGTCAGCACATTACAGGTTCTGAGCACTGCATGTTGGCATGACTGAGGCTAGGCTGGGAAGGCAGGACAAGGACAACGCTGTCTGCCCAGCATTATCTGGGCTGCCAAGAGGGGTACTCAAAAGTCAAGGTTCATTTTGACCTGAGGGCCACTGAAGCACCCTTGTCATATCATTCCAGACAGTGAGCCACGTCAATGTTCTTCCCCCTAAGCTTTTGAAGGAAGAAATAGTTGATGTCTTCACCTCTTCACCTCATCCAGTAACACACTGTGTGTACATGTAGGCAGGCTTATTTGCAGACCCCTTGGTCACTGCCACTCTAACCACCCTTGTACCCGGGCGTGTGGCTGTTTGCCAAGCCCAGCTGTGTGTGGAACTCTAGGGACATCTCAGCTCTTGCACACGTGTTGGCTGCTGTCATTGCAACAACCAGCCTTAGTTTCTCTAGATCTTAACCTGACCTCAGTGCTGCTGGGTCCCCATGGGAAGCTCCTCCCTAACTGCATTTCTCTACCTAGGACCCGTCCTTTTTTTTTTTTTTTTTTTTTTTTTGGTTTTTCGAGACAGGGTTTCTCTGTGTAATACTCCTGGCTGTCCTGGACTCACTTTGTAGACCAGGCTGGCCTCAAACTTACAGAGATCTGCCTGCCTCTGCCTCCCGGGTGCTGGGATTAAATGCATGCGCCACCATGCCTAGCTCCTAGGACTTGTCTCTTGCCTGTCATTAATACCAGAAGACTCCATCTACTGAGGAGTCCCACTCACAGGCCCCTGGGTCTCTGGCACGCAGGTGAGAATCCAGAATCTTGATTTATGGTTTGAGTCTGTGAGTGAGTGGAAGGATTCTGAAAGGATATGGCTGTCTGAGGTGATTAGTTAGCTTTGTTTGCCCTGATTAGAACCCCTGAGGAAAACTCTGGAGTATTTTTTTCTCCTTTTCAGATAGAGAGGAGTTCAGATGGGGTGGCTGAGTGTTCTTCCCAGCAGGGAGCATGGGGCAGGGATTTAAATTTATTACACCTAAAAATGGCTGGCAGGACAGGAATTAGGCAAAGAGAAACAGAGGCGTTCACCAGGGACACCAGGAAGGAACTGGACCACAGAACCTGGGCATCTTGGATGCTTCATGTTTTTTGTTTGGAAATATCTTTTCTTGTGTCACATGTCCCACTAGTAAGGGTCATGAACTCAACCTCTGTGCTCACAAGACTCCCTATTTTCCTCATGGGTTTTTCTACCAATCAAGATTTCCTACTCAGTTCTCTATGCCACGTTCACATGCTGTGTCTAATGTGCAAAGTTAGTTTGAACCATTCCCCACCAGTGGATTTCCTGCCTTCGTCCTGAACCTGACTCTGTCCACGTCCCACTCACTGCCCCTCAGCATTTTGGTGCTTAGTATGCAGAGAACGAACATCTCCTAACTGTACCAGTGGAAGGTGACTGCTGTACCTGCCCCATGGCCTGTGAGTAGCAGCGTTGCTGGGAGCCTCAGCATTCTTTCCTGTGTCTGCTGGCTCTGGTGGTCAGAGTCAAGGCTGCTCAGGCTCCTTGCTGCTGACTTGCTTGCTTGTTTGACTTCATGGAAATGATCTGCCCTGGGGACTTCCATAAGTTGGCCCTGACTTTCTCCTTTGGTACGGATGAGCATTCCTGGGTACTCATGTAACATTATGCTTTCAGGAGCCAGCCTGACATGAACTTGTGAGACAAGGGCTTCTGGGTGAACTCAGCCAGCTGGATGACATGAGCAGCACTCTTGCCCTGTTGTTTAATTTTTTCACTTAAAATGAGACCATCTTTCTTCATTTTTGGTTATATACCTATTTGTTCATACATGTATATGCTAGTTTGGATGTGTGTGTGTGTATTTATTTATGTTTGTGGAAGTCAGAGGTCAAACTCTGGTGTCATTCCTCTGGGCCTGTCTACAATTTTTCTGGCCCTATACTCACTAGACAACTGAGCATGACATTGAATTTCTACCCTACCCTGTTTGGGTTTTTCTTTATTTGTCTTATTTTGATTTTGTTTTTTCACTTTGAAATTGTCTTCCATTGGTCAGTAACTAATTAAGTAAGCTAGGCTGCTTCTCCAGTGAGTCCCGTCTCTGCCTCTCCAGTTCTGAAATTACATGTATGTACAACTACACTCAAGATTTAGCAGAGGGTTATGAGAACTGAGTTCATGGCTTCATGCTTCAAGGAAAGGATCTCAATGATTGAACTATCCAGCCTTTAGACTTCAGTTAAAATTATTTTTATTAATATGTATTAACTTAATGTAACAATGGGTTCATCATGATGTTTTGCTTCATATACTTAATGCTTTTGATCATATTCATTCACCACTATCTTCTCTTGTCCCCCTTCACTGCCACTGCCAATCCCCCTCCTTGTCCCAACTAGCCCTCTTCTCCTTTTATCTCCCCTTCTTTTGTGTGTGACTCAATGAACTTTTTTAGAGTTGCTCGTGAGAGAGTGAATGTGAGTCTGTATGTATGAGCATGGACAATTTGCAAGAGGCTACATCACTGAAAAAAATGTTTCTCCTTCCATCATCGACCACTAATGGCTATAAATCCTAAAGAGGGTTAAGGCTGCATGAGCCTCTCTCATCTCCCATGATAGTGTATTGATAGACTCAGTCTTTTGTAGACTTAGAACCCACTAAAACATTTTAAAAAGTATATAATCTTTCACAACATCTTCTCACTGTATATTATGTATATACACATATATAGTATAATATAATATAATTAATATAATATAATATGATATGATCTTACTTCCCCAGGTAAATGTCTTCTTCCCAATAAGTCTTCTCCCATTTTCATGTATTTTTTTATTTATTCATTTATTATAGGGTAACTTACTAGTGGGTACACCACTGAGGAATGTGACTCCTCCTATCCCAGTTCTCCTGGGGAGGAGTCCATCTTGTGAGCCTTTCTCTTGAGGTGTGTTCATGAGTCCATGGATGAAATTCATTTTTCAGAGAAGTTTTAGGTTCATAGTAAAAATGAGTAAGAAGTGCAGAATACTGCTCCACGCCCCCTCCCCACTCCCAAGCCAGCTTCTACCATCAGCAGCTACCAGCCAGTCCCATATGTCATAAGTGCTGAGGCTTAGGGATGCCCCATTACCATACCATCCAGAGCCTGTAGTGTGCCCCAGTGTTCACTCTGGGCATGTACCACTGATCATGACAAGTGTGTGATGAGAGGCACTGGCCATAGCAGTGCCAGGGAGTGTTCTCACTGTCCCCACATCCTCCATTCTGTCCGTGCTCCTACCTCCTTGCAATTTAACTGTCTTTCCCGGAAACCGGAACTGGAATCCTACAATAGGCAGTATGTGTTTCTGGTGGTTCTGTCCTCCATTGTTGACCTCCCACTTTTCAGTCACATGTTCTCAGATAAATTTTTGCATTGCCCAGAAGGAGGGGAATGAGGAAGAGTGGTGTACAGCCCTCTCTTCTGATATAATATGAGAACCGGGGAAGGACATTGTGGCAGCAGGTGTCACAGAAGACAGGAGAGAGCTCATCAGCCTGTTGTAGGTCACAGGCATGACCACTCCTCACAATCTGTCACCTGGAAGAGCCTACTCTGTTACCCCAGAGAGCTCCATATGGCCATCTGTCACCAGTTCTGGACCATCCTTCCTCCTAGCCTCCGTCTGTCTTTCTCCTGCCCCTCTCACCATGTCTTGTCCCCTTGTTCTTGCCCTTCCCCATCAGCCTCATTGGTGTTGCGTGAGAATTTACTGTGAGCTCTGCTCTGGTGCATCTCTTCTCTGACTCAAAAAATATCACTGAGGCCCACAGATCACAGCACACAGTCAGCAACAGAGGCAAAGGAAAGAGGCAGCTTTCTGTCCTTAAGCTATGTTCAGAGTGGTTAGAGTGGCGAAAATCCCTCTGTCTCTCTTTCTGTCTCTACCTCTCTGTCTTTATGTTTCTCTCTCTCATACACATAGGCACACACACACAGCCACACACACACAGGCACACACACACACAGGCATACATACACAGGTACACACACACAGGCACACACACAGGCATGCACACACACAGGCACACACACACACAGGCACACACACATAGGCATACACACACAGGCACACACACAGGCATACATACACAGGCATACACACACAGGCATACATACACAGGCACACACGCACACAGGCACACACACAGGCATGCACACACACAGGCACACACAGGCACACACACACAGCACATACACAAACACACAGACACGTACACACAGGCATGCACAGAACAGTGTTCACAGCAGCTGCTTGTCCCCAGGTCTCTATCTCGCTTTCCTCTGAGCTCAAGTTCATTGTTGAAGAAGAATTATAGCTTTCCTCTTCTTGTGAGGTAGAGAGAATGGGTTGCTTTTAATGAACCTTGACCTTGGCTGCCTTTGGGCTTCCATAGCTCTTCTTTCTGGCTCCTTGGTGGTCTGGGATCTGAAAATATACATGGTTCCATGGGTGACAACGTTGTGTAGTTTGGAAGTCACAGTGCTGAGGGAGGGATCAGCATGGTGTTTCCCATCTGTTTGCTTTTCTGTTTCCTTGTCAACAGGCTCTGGGTAGGAATTTCCACACCCCGTCCAGAGTTCTTCAGTTGTTTTAACCCATGTCCACACAGGCTGTGTCACTTCTTGATTCTCACATTCTTTAACAGCATTCTTTATTTTGTATGCCTCTTTCTTTCATTGTGTATAGAACATGTTTGGGCATGTAATTTTTTTTGTGTATGTACAAGTATTTGGGGTGCTCATGTACACTGGTTAGTTTTTGTCAACTTGACACAAACCAGAGATGCCTGGGCAGAGGGAACCTCAACTGAGGAATAGCTTCCACTAGAGTGACTTGTGAGCCAATTGTCCCCCCTTCCTTTTTTTTTTTTTTTTTTTTAAGACAGGGTATCACTGTGAAGCTTTTGATGGTCTAGAATTCACTATGCAGACCAGATTGACTGGAAAGTCACAGAGATTCCCCTGCCTCTGCTTTCTAAGTACTGGGATTAAGGGTGTATGCCACCCACCCACTAGCCCTGGCCCAGGGCATTCTCCTCATTACTAATTAATGGAGACCACCTAGCTCACTGTCAGCAGTTCCATCCCTGGGTATGCGGCTATGGATTGCATAAGAAAGCTAGCTGAACATGAGCCTGGAAGCAAGTTAATAATCTGTCTCTCCAGGGTCTCTGCTCCAGATTCCTGATCGGGAGTTCTTGTCCCAACTTTCCTCAGTGATGGACCGTTACCTGGAAGTGTAAGCTAGATAGTCTCTATTGGTCATGGTGTTTATCGCAGAGAACAGAGAAGCTAAGTAGGACAGCTATGTGCATGTGGGTGAAGGGCAAAGATCTAAATTGTGTATCTTACTCAGCTGTTCCCTTTTCGGTGACACTGTCTCCCATGGAATCTGGAGATGACTGAGCAGTTAGGCTTACTGACCAATGAGTTCCAGACAGTCTGGCTGTAGAGAAAATCTATCTGTCTCCACAGAGCCAAGGTTACACATGTCACTGTGCCCAGTCTTACATGGATATGGAGGGTCTGAACTCCGGACCACATACTTCTCATGCAAGTGCTCCACTGACTGAGCCATTGCGCCAGCACCAGCTAGGGAGCTCTTCAGGGCTGTGTTCTTAGTGGAGACATCAAGGACAGCTTGTTTTTTCCTGTTTCCTGAAGGCACCTTCACGTCTTCCAACTCCCATCCCTGGAAAGACAGATGTAAAGACCTCCTCCCTTGCCTCATAGATGCTGGCACACTATCCATGTTACTCTGTGCTATTTCCTTCTGCTGCTGAACAGGTCCTGCATGGCTTTACCTACATCCAGGTTATCTAGGTTCACGCCCTTTTGTTCATCACCAGGCACCACAGTGGAGTTGTGCCCTAGTTTATTGAGCTGTTCGTCCCTACACATACAATGTTTGTTAACTCCAGGCTTTTGTTGTTATAGACAATACTGCAATGAGCCTGTACACACTTACATACATACTTATACACTAATGATCCTCAACCTGTGGATTGCTACCCCTTTGGTTAACCTCAATCTCCAAAAATATTTACATTTTGATTCATAATAGTAGCAAAATTAAAATTATGAAATAGCAATGAAAATAAGTTTATGGTTGGGGGTCACCACCACATGAGGCACTGGATTAAAAGGTCACAGAATTATGAGGGTTGGGAATCATTATTGTAAAGAGATCTTGGGAGTAAATCATAGATTCTGGACCAGTGACCAAAGAATGAAGGTGTTGGAAATTTCATTGGCAATTTCAAAGCCCCACAGCAGCTTCTTGTGAATGCCCACTACCTACATAGGGCAATTCTACAGAGAGAGAGAGAGCTGAAAAGTCAGATATTTACATCCAGCATCATGTGGGCTTCTTTTGCCCTAGATGTGGAGTGCTTTGGGGAATAAAGTAGAAAACATGAACGCAGCCCTTAGCTGCCAACTCAGCGTGTGGTGCTTTGTCTCCTTCAGCTCTAGAAGCATCGTACAGTGGTGGGAGCTAAAGTTGGTCTGTCTCCTTGGAGTTCTCATGCTGTCCTCCAGTAGCTAGTGCCAAATCTGTTACACGGGGTTGTAAGTACCATTGTAGCTGGAATGGGAGGATGCAGGGCAGGTCTTGTCCCCAGGGATCCAGTGCTGGGCAGTTGTAAACTTTGTCCTAAGGCTACAACATCAGGTCTCTCAAAGCCATTGAGGGGTCCTCTGGGGAAAACTTGAATGCCTGGAACAAGAAGTCTATGGCGTTCCAGGAGAGGCCAGGCTGGGGGATGTTCAGGAAGCCCACTGTCACCCATGCTACAGAATTCTGTGGAAGAAACACAGGCTGCACCAATGGGCAGATGGGTCCTGGGTATCAGTCACCTGAGGGGACACCGGCCTTCTTGACAGGTCCTCAGTCCTATTTGAAAGATGTGGGTAGATCGACCATGAACCCCAGACTTACTGTCATCATCAAGCACCAAGCCACACTCTGGGGACTAGGTACTGGTCCAGGTAAAAGTAAGGCCAGAAGTAGACAGGGCAGACTGCTTTAGGACCTCTTCTCTGTGTTCATTGTTCTGAAGGAACCATGTTGGGGTTGGGTGGGTATCCTGTTCCTTTATCCAGAAAATCCAGCACATCCTTCTTGGGTAGCAGTATCTCTAGGAGAAACACAAAGCTATTGGCCAATGCTGATGTCTTGTATGGCTGCAGCTCCAGCTTCTTCCTGTAGATAAAAAATCTCATGATTTCCTATTTTCTTGGTATATCATTTGCAGAAGATTCTTCAGCGAATCTGCCATAAGTCAAAGTAGCCCAAGCCTTGGTGCTAAAGGAATCAAAGTACTTGTGTCCTGGAGGTGCAGAGGGCTATGATGACTAATAATAATAATAATAATAATAATAATAATAATAATAATAATAATAACAAACAAAACAAAACCTCCCAAAAATCCCAACCCCCAAAACCCTAATATCTAATATTAAAAAATCACCACTTAGGGAATGCATTTTGAAGTTTAGTGTAGATGCTAAAAATGCAAACTTTGGGGTTAAGCTGCCTGAGTTGAAGTCCTGGGAAACCACACAATTAAAGACAAGCTATGTGATCTCAGCCATGTTGTTTAAACAATATCTATGCACAATTCCAGTCCTACAGAAGATAATGGAAGGAAAATTCCAACCCAAGGACTGTCGGTATACTATGTGTCTGAAGCTAAGTAGGACCAAATGGGTGGAAGCCATTTATCTGGTCTCACTGGTATTGCTCTGGTATCAAACCTGACGTCAGGTATCACATCCCTGCCACTCTTCTGTAGGTCCATTTAATTTATGATGTCTGTTAGTTTCATTATTTCTCTGTTTGGTTTTTGAACTATTGATCTGTCCAGTGGTGAGAACGGTAGGTTGAAGTCTCTTGCTATTAATGTGTGTGGTTTCATATGGGACTTGAGATTTAGTAACGTTCCTTTTACATATGTAGGTGCCCTTGCATTTGGGACATAGATGTTCAGTACTGAGAGGTCATCTTAGTGGATTTTTCCTTTGATGAATATGAAGTGTTCTTCCTCATCTCTTTTGATTAACATTGATTGAAAATCTATTTTGTTAGTTACTAGAAAGGCTATTCCAGCTTGCTTCTTGGGTCCATTTGCTTGGAAAATCTTTTTCCAGCCCTTTAATCTGAGATAATGTCTATCTTTTTTGCCAAGGTATGTTTCTTGTAAACTGCAGAATGATGGATTCTGTTTTCATATCCATTCTGTTAGCCTGTGTCTTTTTATTGGGGAATTGAGTCCACTGATGTTGAGGGATATTAATGACCAGTGATTGTTAATTCCTTTATTTTGATGTTGTGGTGGTAGTATGTGAGTGAGCTGCTCTTCTTTTGGTTTTGCTGTAGTGGGGTTATTTGTTTCCTGTGTTTACTTGGGTGTAGTTAATCTACCTTTTTTTTCCTGGTCAGAGAGGCTCAGGGGTCTGTGTTGCTGCATGTCCTCTGGACTTGGATTCAACTTAAAAAATGATTTGCAAGGTATGAATTAGAAAAGGGTAAGCTACTGCAAAACAGGCCCACTGGTGCAATACTGGCACAAATATCATAGGAGGAACTAATCACTTCTGATTGGATTTAAGACCCATTCTGCAAATTGGAATTCATAACTGACACCTTATGAGGGCCAAGAATCTGTGATTAGATAGATCATAGACCCTAGAGGAGAAACTAGTTGTATTATTCTGCTAAATTTGCATAGTATTAAACAACTTATTGTTGTTCCCATAGATAGATAGATAGATAGATAGATAGATAGATAGATAGATAGACAGACAGATAGAAGTAAACAAACATACATGTGAGTACAGTGTAAAACACAGAAAAGAGAACAAGAAAAGACTAGATGTAGGTAATGAACTAAGTAGTGGAAGATGATATAAAGCTAATTGCTCTTTTAGTTCTAGCTCTGTCATGGACCTTTGGTTTTTTGGTAGTGGATAAGTAAATAAAATATATTTGACAATGAAAGAACAAAATCCAATGTGAATTTCCACAGCTTCTGTCCTGAGTGTCTATTCCTGTAATGGAATAGAGCTCATTGAGTCTTTGGCTCTGCTTAATTTGAGTGTGTGATTTTTTTTTAATTGAGACATTTTAGAATAATAAAGTTTAAAATAAATCAAACACACACACACACACACACACACACACACACACACACACACACACACCCCTGGCCTGGAAGACTCATCTCTGAGGTCTAGTTTTTGTAGTATTGGAAGGTGGTATGCAAGCTGCCAAGGAAGAAAAGCAATCATCATTCCTACCTAGCTGAGATGCCTATGAACCACAACAATGACTGGCATGGCAAGATATCCCCAATGGTGCAATAGTGACACTCTTATATTGGGGGTAGTCATTAGCCATCTAATTAGACTCAGGCCCACTCAACAGGGGAGAGTATTCACACCTGGTACTGTAAATCTATCCAACTACAACATCTGGAGAGGTCATGGGCCCTAGAGGAGAAGCTACTCCTCTTTCTAGCTAGCATCTAAACCAGTGGTTCTCAGCCTGTGGGTCATGACCATCAGAGAACATATATTTCTGATGGTCTTAGGATCCTCCAACCACAAATTTATTTTGTTGCTACTTCATAACTATAATTTTGCTACTGAGAGGTGTCTCAGTTCCTAAGACTATTGAAAAAAATGTGTTTTCTGATAGTACCTTATACCCACAGAGAAGTGTAGCTCTCAGCCCTCACTCAGTGAGCCTCTTATTGAAACAAAAGGGGCCTCTCACAGAGATCTTCAGCTAGTCTGCAGGGAATAAGTGACTGTAGGCTGTGGGCTTCCCAACTCCAGCTGATAGTCTATAGTGCAACTCCTACACCTAAAGCACAGGGAAAATCACAGAAGGGAGGTGGTTTTAAGAATCAGAGGACTGGCGATATCTTAGAGAACTTGGAATAGCTCTGCCTCGGCACCCAGCCATACCACTTCTGGGTATACATCCAAATGACTCCTCACCTATGGAATCACCTAAGGAAGTTTCCTCATCTATGTTCACAGCAGCCTTATTTGTAATAGCTAGAAACTGGAAACAACCCAGATGTCCCTCAACTGAAGAACTGATTAAAAAACTGTGGTACATCTACACAATGGAATATTACTCAGCTATCAGAAACAATGAAATTATGCAATTTGCAGCCAAATGGATGGAACTAGAGAAGCTCATCCTGAGTGAGCTAATCCAGACTCAGAAAGATGCACATGGCATCTATTCACTTATAGTCGGATTTTAGCTATATAGTACAGGATATCTATACTACAACCAACGCACCAAAGAGAACATGGACATACACTTTTTTGTTGTTGCTGTTGTGTTTTTTTTTCTCTTCCTGGCAATGAGACACTTTTCCCTGGTGGTACTGCCTTGTAGGCCCCCACTGTATGAGGAGGCTCTTGGCCCTCAAATGACTTCTGAACTGGGGCGGGGGACTGTTATGTAGGGACACTCCACTCCAGAGGAGTGGGATGGAAGGGTTAGGGGGTAGAGGGTGAGAGGGTGGGGCTGGGAAGGGGGGAAAGAGGACAATATGATGGAGATGTAACCTGAAGCAATAAATAAATAAATTTATTTAAAAAAAAAAAAGAATCAGAGGACTGGTAACGTCTGCTGTGAAATAGTCTTCTAGACATGAAAAGGAGACCGTACCCTTGCAATAAGACCCACGTACCTCATCAGTTAATGAAGCGCTACAGGGAATTAGTGGCTGCTGAGAAAGGGAGAGTCAGTTTTCTTCAGGAAAAAAATCTCCCTGATAGGTGGTCCAATCCCAAGTGGTCAGCCCTAAACACATGTACATACAAACAGCATGCAAAGTGGGCTTAGCAGGTGTGTGTGTAACAATAATAATTTAAAAAGAGGTCATAAATTTGAGAGTGAGTGTGGGAGGGCACATGGGAGGACTGAGAAGGAGGAGGTGGATGGTGGAATTGATGTAAAACACATTACTTATAAAATTAAACATTTTTCTTCTGAAATTCTATACATAAATTATATAATATGCATTGGTAATATCTCCCTCATTATCTTCCTATCCTCATGCCAAAGTCCTTCCCAGTTAATCCCCTCTTACTTTCATATCTTCACTCATCCATTCATCCTTCTTTCTTGAAGCCCACTGCATTTTCTTGGGTTGCTTTCCTGAGCATGGGTTGGGAGTTACTGACTTGAGCAAGAGTGACTTACCAGAGCTTTACACCGTTGATGAAGATGACTTCCCTTCCCCCAGTGACCGCTAACTGCCTAATACTCCCTGGTGGAATGTTGATGGAATCACACATTTCCTTTCATAAGAACAATTTAGGTTCATTGCAAAATTGAGCAGAAGGCATAGGGTGCAGCTCAGTATCTCCTGAGCTCTCACAAACCTTCCACACCATCAGCAACCACCAGCACTGTGTCCGTGTGTGATAACTGCTGAGACACACACAGAGAGAAGGGGCGGGGTCATTGTTCACAGAAGATGCTCACCCTCTGGTTTTTATCACCCTGTTCTCTTCTGAGCTCTCCAGAAATGCTCCTCTAAGCCAATCACAGCCTTCTTTTCTTCCTAACAAGGAGGATGTTGGAATCTGTTTTATTAGCACAGTGGCCTTGGCTGCCCCTAGTCTTTCTGTATTTTATGGACAAAACTGCAACAAATCAACATAAGTATTCATGGTTTTGTATGTGTGTGTGTTTAGAAAGAGATCAGAGGGTAAACCCCAGACACTAGACCAAAGTCTAATAGGTGGAGGTGTCATTTTATTAGATTTTCATGTAACACTTTCCTTATATGTGCTCATCACTGAGGTCATTGAGGTGAGACAATTTCCCTGTAGCCTTTTGATAGGAAGATACGAGTCCCAAAGGCTCAAAGAAACAAATCCCCACAACCCACCTGGAGAGAGTTGGAGGGTCATTCCTTTGCATTGGGCATGGAAGTCTTTGGCAGGTGCAGGACTGAAACATGAGTAGATCCCACAGCCAACCCTCCCGTGCTGCTAAAAAGCAACAGACAAAATAGAAACAGAAGCGTTTATTGCCTGTCCTCATGGGGCTCTGGGGTCAGACACATCACACAGGCTTGTAGGTCCCATTATAGCTGAAAGGAGGAGACATGGAGCAGTGTCTGTTCTCAGAGATCCAGCGCTGGACATAGTTGAGGCCTTTGTCCTGAGGCCACACTATCACAGTGTCTCTAGATGCCAGGGATGGGTCCTCTGGGAAGAAGTTGAACGGCCGTAACAAGAAGCCCACAGAGTTTCCAGGTGTGGCCGTGTTGGGGACATCCTCCGAGTGGGGAATGTGCAGGAAGCCCACTGTCACCCAGGCCACCAAATCCTATGGGAGAGACAATGGCTTCAGTAGGCAGGGTAGTGCTACCCAAGGGCACTTTGGCTTGGATCTTAATCTTGGAGTTTCTACAAACTCCCTGAGATGCTCTCAGTCCAAATGGGAGGTGAGTGGATCTATAATGACCTTGAGCTTACCATATACTAAAAAAAGCAAACTTCTAGGACAACAAGGCCTGAGGTGGGCAGGGATGGGGAAGGGGCCAATACCTCCTCTTCAATGTTCTCATTGTTCCGAAGGAACTCCTCGAAGACCACAGGAGGATCCCAGGGATCATTCTGGTTGTAGAGGCTGCTGCTGTAGCGCTCGGATTCCCGGTACTTTGTCACAGCCAGAGGGTACCTGCAGAGAAGAGAAGTCAGGGGTCTCTTGGCATTGGGGCTGACTTTGAGTCCCTTCCAGAAGGCATCTTCAGGGCCAAAGATGGAGAAGTTATTGCTTCCACAGAATGATGATTATCTCCTGGGAGTCTTCAGGAATGCTTGAAGGGCCAGGAGCCCTATGAGCACCACCCTCTCTCCCCAAGTGCAGAAGAATGGACACCCACAAGCACACAAAGGCTCAGAGCCTGGAGGACAGAAGCACAAACAGGCACCCACAATCATGGAAGGGAGCCGCTGGCCCTCCCCGGGTACCCTCACCTGGCCCAAGTGACAGCCCGCTCCTCCTGCCAGCCTGGTGGCAGCACCTGCTCAGCCATAGAGTGGATCTGCAGGCGGTAGCTGCGCCTGTGGCCCCAACGGTTCTTTTGGGGGCTGCTAAAGAGCAGGTACTTGGGCAGAGTCCGCCCAAAGCGGAATGCAGCCTGCTGCTCCTGAGAGTACTGGGTCTCCTCAAGTGTGGGCTGGACCAGGGAGTGACCTGGGCTCCAGGGATTTGTGATGTTTTCCAGCTTTGTCTTCAGTGTCTGGAAGCTGTTCTTGGTGCCTGGAGGCATGAGAGGGGGCATGAGGGTAAGACTCAAATATTGGAAGAGAAACCTTGCTGTTCATAAGGTGGACACACCCAGAGCCAGCAGTAGAGAAGATGCGGTGCTGTGAGCATGGATTGGTCCAGTGGTGGGGCACCATGGTGACGGCAGTGACAGAATGAAGCCAGAGGAGTTAGAGATCACTCCACAGGCCAGTCATGGCATGTAGTGCATGCACATGATAATTTGCAGATCTCTGGAGAGCTTTGCTTTGGAACATTTCCTATGGTCTGAACCTTGGCACAGAGGCAGCCATGTCTGAAAACCCACCAGCACTGTCAGCATACTATGGGTCTGAAGTCAAGTGGGGCCAGATGGGTGGAAGCCATTTATCTGATCTCAGGGGCATTGCTCTGTTATCAAATCTGATGTGAGGTATCACATCCCTGCCACTCTTCTGTAGTGTCATTTATCCATGAAACACACCAGGCAACCCCAGAAGGCATTGAGCCTCTTTTTTAAAGCACTATGTTTCAGAACCTGCTACCCACTTGGACACTCAACCCTTCTTCACTCCATGTATACCAACCTACTGAGCCCAAGGCAAGGACAGATGTATACCGCACATACAGGGTAACCCTAGGTCACTGTTTCCCTGCCTCAGGGACACATGCTGCTTCATATTGCTAGGAAGTAGGCAGAAAAAATAACTGTGATGTGACTCAGTTAGTCTCGGCCCATCCACAGTGGAGAAGCAGCTGAGTGACTGAGAAAGCCTATTACTGAGTCTTACCTGCCACATCCAGGTCAACACGGTAGTGCACTAAGTGGGTATGGATGTTGCCAAGCAGGTGGGTGTGTAGGCGAGTGCCATGGCGCAGCCCCTCGGGGGTGTAGAAGGTAGCATGGACATAGCCAGTGGCATGCATCTTGGTCTCCATCACACCGTTAGGGTAGAAGATGAAATCCCAGATATAATCGTAATTGTAGACTGTTGATGTTGTCCGCAGCACCAGCACGTACCCCTTCAAACCCCCGTAGAAGTTGAAGCCACCTTTGAAGTTGGAGTTAAAGTGCCGCCTGAGGGGGACCCCTGTGGGCATCTCAAAGAGACAGAGAGCATGTGGGTAACGGACAGGTCCGTCACTATCGTAATAGTGGAAGGCATCCAGGAAGGTGGCCGTCTCTGGACAGTCAATGCCAGGGGACAACTCATGAGTGACACTGCCCAGGCCCCAGCCAACATCAATATACTTAGTCTGCATGCCTGCAGGTGTGTGTCCTCCATACAGTGCCGCGGCCTCTTGCACACTGACCTCGTAGGCAATACGCTCACCTCCAAAGAGGACATTAAAGATCTGCAGCCCAGAAGAGGTTCTTAGCCGGTAAGAGAAGCTCCAGCCCCCATAGAGCACAGTGTTGCCCTCCAGTTTGTATCGGGGGCCACTGGGTTGGACAACGTGAGGGCCAGCAACAGTGATGGGTGTGGGGAACTCCCCCCGGGGCTTGTAGGAAGAGAAGAGTGGAGGCTGCTCTGTCCCTTCAGGCAGCAGGTCCTCGAGGACCACGGTGTCTACTTCTCCATCTGTGTATTTCTGAGCCAGTTCCTCTGGGCTGTTGTAGAACTGGCCGTTATACCAGACCTGCTCTATTCTCCAGTCCTGGGCATCTGTGCTCCCATGATCCACTAGGAGCTCCAGCCCTGTGGGGTGAAGAAAGTAGCCTTCCACATAGCGCTGCATGATAAGCCAACTTCTACGCTGACCAGACTCTACACCACGGGGGGCCACATCGGTAAAAGTCAAGCACCTGGAATCACAGTCTTGGAATGAGAAGCCAGTGGTGTCAAGGAAAAACTGGTCCAGAGGCTTTGTAGCTCTCTTCAGCATGTGGTAGAGGAGGTCATACTCGGCTGTGGATATGGGTCTGGATGACCAGGACAGATGGTGCCCTGGCCTGGGGGATAGTGCTCGAATGTAGTAGGGCTGTGGCAGGGGCCCCACAACAAACTCAGTGACATTGGGGTGCTCCTGGGCACCAAAGAAGATAATGGCCCTAGCTTCCCGGACAGGGCTTTTTCTTTCTTTATTCAGAAATTTCAGCACATCCTTCTTCTTGGGGAGTAGCATCTCAATGAGAAACACAGAGTTCTTGGCCAAAGTCAGTTTCTTGAATGGCTGCAGCCCCAGCTCCTTCCTGTTCATCAGGAAGCTGTGCACAGCCTTTATCTCCTGGACGCTCAGGTCTGCAAATACCTTAGATTTGTCACAAGGAGTCCTCACGGCAGGTTCTGTGTCTGCCATCTGTAGAACCAATATGACAGCTGCCCAGCTGAAGGCCAGGCTCATTTGCACCAGCCTCATGGCTCTGGAACACAGTGAAGGGGAGGAGAGGACTTGAGTACAACCCTCAGCTTACTGAGACCTCACAGAGCCTTGCCCTTCAGCTCTAGCGCTTTTCTCCCCAGCAGCTTTCTCCTGTAATTCAAACACTCAGGGTTCTCATGGTTCCTAATGCTATCTGGTCCTCTGTGTGCACATCCACTGACTTCTCTTCTGTTTCCCTCTTATACTCTTGCTGACTTTCTTGTCTACACACAATTTCATGTTTGGTCCTTTCTGGCAGACTATGTGGGGAGCATAGGGGCAGCCCTGCCCCACTTTCTCTGGCCCCTCATTGTCGTATGTGCATAGGGGTTCCATTGAAGGCTATAGGAGCTCCCTCGTCAGGTCATCCCAGCAAATCAGAGATGAGCAACCCTTCCTCTTTCCTTTGTAGGGAGGGCATAATCTGGATCTTTACCTCCTAACCTTGTCCCTAAGTCACCAGGAAAATATTATGTATGCATGAAGGGCAGTCTCTGGGATACTAGGAGTCTTAAGTGTCCATCTCTCTGAACTCCCTTGTACCCAGAGGTGAGGCTGTCTGTCAGGCCCTGTTACGTGCAGAGTTCCCAGGAGACTCTGTTCCTGCACACATGTTGGTTTCTGTCATTGTCATGAGCTCTGATTTCCCCAGATTGTAGCCTGACCTCATTACTGCTGGGAAGTAGTGGGAAGCCCCTCCCAGTGACATTTCTCAAGAGAAGAGTTGTTTTATGTTTATCACTGACACCAGAAAGTTCAGACAGAACCTGGAGTCCTACTTAAACATTCCACTGGCCCTCTAACTGCACTGTTCGATCCTAGACTTCAGTTTTGAGAGCGTTTTAGCTTCATAGCTACCTTGACCAGTAAATATAGAGCACTGCCCCACATGCCCTGTTCCCTGCCACTTCCCCCAGCCTCTTTGCTTTCAGCACCCACCAGTGTGTTCCATGTGCAACAGCTGAGCCCCAGGGACATCCCATTAATACCCAGAGCAGATGGTGCAGCCAGAGGGTCTTGACACATATAGTGACCCACCACCACATAGTCAGGAAGCAGTCTCACCATCATCCTTTTCCCCAAGTCCTGCACACTCCCTCCTTCCCTGAAGTTCACCCTCTACTATCCACTGGCCTTTTACTATCTTTCCAGAAGGTGGGGCTGGAGTCTTGATGTAGGCACTGTGTGTTCCTAGTGTTTTTGTGACCTTTATGGCAGGCCTCCCTTTTTATCTCCAAATGTATTTTTGCTTTAGCCAGTAAGAAGGTGATGCAGAAGACATTTGAAATCCTCTATTCTGAAGACACATGGGCAGTGAAGAGACTTGCAGCAGAGACATAGAGGGAAAGGAGGACATGTCAACCATCGACCCTTCCAACTTCGAATGGAAGGAAGCCCATCCCCTGTAAGTCACCCTCTTACAGCACCCTCTTCTCTCACCCAAGAGTTGTCTGCAATGGCTTTCTACAGCCCATTCTGGGCTCTTGAACTTCCTGATATCCTCCCTCTGTGTCTTCCTGTCCCCTGCCCTTCACATTGTGCCTTGTCACCCTGCTCCTGCCCCTTCCCTGCTGACCTGTTTGGCATTCCATCAGAACCCACCTGTGAGCTCTGCTTGTCACTCCCCAGCTCCGAGGCTTTGTTCCTGGTCACTGACTCCAGAAGTCTTCTTGAAGATATTGGACCCCGCCCCACAAGGGAGGGACAGGGTGAGGTGTGGGTCAACCTAGCTGGGGACCTATAGCCATGGGGTTCCTCCCTGGAAAGGTGCTGGGGTGCTGCTGACTGAAGTACAAGTGTCCTTGGGCTGTTTGCCTGTGATTCCCTGTGATTTTCCCTTTAACAGTACCACCTTTCGCAAGAACTGTCCTTGGCTTTCTCTGTTACAAGCTGTGTAATGTCATAATCTGTTAACACAGTATCATATTCAGATATTAGAGTGAAAGCTAAGGAGAAATTTACTAGCCATTTTTTCAGTTTTGTTATATCCCCCCCCGAATATAAACATGTCTGTGTATATATCTATATATGTATGTATATATTATGTATGTATACATATACATTTTAAATTAAAATAGAACTACACCACTTGCCCATTCCTTTTCCTTCCTTCAGTATCTTCCAGGTATCTTTCCTCCAACCCATCGCATTTCTCCCAACCCTCAAATTGATAGTCTCTTTTTCTTTGATTAGTATTGTTATATACATGCATGTATATGTATATGCTTTTGTATGGCATTAAAGCACAAATAAATAAACACAACCTGCTAAGTCCAGTTTTATTGTTTATGTGTACACAGTTCCAGGGCTGACCATTTTGTCCTGGATAATATATAAGGGGGACTCACACCTGGGAGAGGATAATTTTCCCTCTCCCAGCAATTACTAGTTATCTATACATCTTTGCCATGGGGAGGGATCCTGTGAAAATTTCCCCCTTCCACACTAGCATGTCTATTAATATTGCCATTCTTCTGGCCTTGTTTATGCAGCCATTTCTAGGAGATACTGTTTCATAGCAGGCCCCCTGGTCTTCTGGCTCTTAGCATCTTTCTGCCTCCTCCTTGGGATGATCCTGAACCCATAGATTCAAGATCTGTGTTGTTGATATATCTGTTGGGGCTGGGTTCCCCAAAATCTACTGATCTCTACATTGGGTCCAGTTGTGGCTTCCTGTGATGGTTTTCATTTGCTGTAAAGAGATGTTTCTGGTCTGTTCTTAACAGGCAGCAGTCCCTAATAAACTGGGGCTGATAAAGATAGTCTCCTATAGCCAAAAGAAAACATTGGATGAAGATATAGAACTTGGAATCAAAGAGGGAGCCATTTGAAAGAGGGAGAGAAACTGCTTAGTTGAGCCTATTGAAGAGATATTTTTTCAGCACTCTGGGATCCTGGCAGTATTCAGAAAAGACAGAGGATGTGGTTCTAGGACTACTGTGTTTATGTGGGTAAGGTGGGGCTTCTCACTCTCCTTTCCACTGCCTGCTTTGCGAATCATTTCAGGATCTATTAGAAACTAGACAAAGAAAGGGAAAAACAGTCAACTCAATATTCTAAGGCTTTGAGCAGGATGAGCTTTAACTATCACAGTGGTGACGGTTGCCGTGAAAATGAAACTTTCTGTATTTTGTGGACTACAATTTCAGAGAGAGCTAAGGAGCTTTGGACCAGAAGGTCAAGGAACAACCCGACTGTGGGAAGTCTAACCTCTTTTTATTTTTATAAAGGAAAACAATTAGTAGCATGAGAAAATACTGGCACAGGTTGTAAATGAAGGGAAGAGTCATATACAGAAGAATTGCGTTGGACCCCTACCTCACACATCACCCCTGACCCCTCACACCAATGTGAACTTGAAATGGATCAAAGACCTAAATACAAAGTTAGAAGCATAAAACTATTAGAAGAAAACAGAGCGTAAGTAGTCTCAACCTTTGGTTTGATATAAGAGCCAAAGCAATGACCCCAAAGCGCGTGCGTGGACACACACACACACACACACACACACACACACACACACACACACACACCATGAAACAACAGATAAGTAGGACAGTAGCAGAAATTTTAAAAGGACAAATAATTCTATTTGAAATGGGATAATAGGGCTGGAGAGCCAGGTTGATGGTTAAGAGAAAGTACTGCTCTTGCAGAGGATCTATGTTTGATTCCCACCATCTATGCTGCCTGTAATTCCAGCTCCAGGAAGTCAGAAGCCTCCTCAGGCATCTGCATTCATGTTCATCTACCCTCCCTTAACACACATACACATAATCAAAACAAAGAAAAAAAAACGGATTTTTATTTAAAAGGGGGCAAGTATCTGAGTAGGTAGTCATCTGAAGAAAACAGCTCATCCACTCCAGTCACCAGAGATCTGCACATCAACGTAAGGATAGCTTCAAACCCCTCTCTGCTGCTTGGAAATAGTTCATTGCTGTTAACTACTATCTTCCCACCATGTTATAAAACATTGAAGGTTATTCCACTTACCCAACTGCATCTTTAAACACACTAGTCCTCCCCTCTCTACATTCCATCCTTTCCTAGGCTCTGTTGACCATTATTCTATTCCCTAATGTTGGTGTAAAGACAGGGCATCACTATGTAGCCCTGGCTGGCCTGGAACTGTTTTATAGGCCAGGCTGGTCTCACACTCACAGAAATATGCATACTTCTGCTTCCCAAGGGCTGGGATTAAAGCCATGTGCCACCACACCCAGTTCTATTCTCTATTTTTATGAGATTAACAAGTAAATTTTTTACTTCCACATGTAAGTGAAAACTCAAAGAATTTGTATTTCTGTGCCTGGCTTATTTCACTTGACATAATGTCCTTTTGTCCCAATGATGGACTTTCTCAACACAAATGACAAATATCTGAGTAACAGACATGCCAAGTTTACTGATCATTACATATTGACTCCATGTATTTAAATGTCACCTTTTATTTCATAATATTTACAATTATTGTGTGAAAAATCAGATAAAAATGTCAACAATAGTAATGAAATATGTAGAACAGAAAAATGTGGTATATTAACAAGTGTTGGCAGCATAGGGAGAAATCTGAACCCTTATGCCCAGTTCATGGTAACAAAATGAGGCAATCAGGTTTGGAAATCGTGAATAAACATATGACTTAGAAATTCCACCGCTAGATAATGCTCAAGACAAAAACACACATTCACATACATGTGTGCACAAATGTTTACAACAGTATTTAGAATTATTAGTTACAATTGTCAAAAAGCAGAAGAAACTCAGATAGTTAACAACTGACAAACGGTTATTCATCCACAGAGAGGAATGAGATACTGGTGTGTGATACGCCACTGTTGGACATTTAAGCTACGGTGTTAAATGAAAGAAACCATTTACAAAAGATCATAGATTAGATGGTTCTATGTATAGATGCCCAGAGAAGCCATCATCTGCAGAATGGACATGATCTGTAGAGCAGATCAGAAGTGTGTTTGTTGGTGAGGGCTGGAGACAGACTAGAAAGATGGGATGAGATATCAGAACTATGGGTTATTCTTTCTTGAGGTGAGAACAATGTTCTAAAGTTGCTGATGGTTGCATGTATCAGTCATATGTTACAATCTGCTGGTATGCATTCTGTAAAAGAGTGAATTGTATATATGATTTCTCCAGTAAAACAGGTTTTTAAAGATGAGTGGACTAATATCTAGACTACACAAGGAATACTTTCAAATCAGTCAGAGACAGCAATCTCTGTGGAGTCCTAGGTAAAGAATGTCAAAGATAACTTAAAAGAGAGGAAACCATAAGGGCTCAAGAGTAAATGTAGTAGCCATTAGGAAAAATCCAAAACATTCAACAATGAGATGTAAGCAAACATCCAGTAATGACAAACATTGGACAGTTGGAGGATGCCGAGTGTTGCCATAGATGTGTAGGAAAGAGGGCCCTCTGGGGCAGCATGTGGGGGAGGGGCAGAGTTGGCACAGATATTGTGGAGCAGCTAGCAGGGTGTGGATAGAGAGGTTGCTGCAGGCATGCTCCACAGATCAGCAGTTCTGCTTCTTGGTGTATGTGGCAGAAGTCCTGACAGGCCCTGAAGTGGGGCATGAACCTTGGCTGTTGTAGAGATGGGGGGCTGGAGGTTGTTGGGGCTCTTCACAAGTACAGTAGCCACCATGCAGTTATGGACACAAAGTGCCCACATAGAAACCCACAGGAGAGGAGCTTAAGATCATAGAAAGAAGCAGGATGAATGGAAGAGAACAATGCTGCCAAGTTAAAATGAAAAGAAATACACATATAGTCACTGGACATATTTTTAAGAACCAATATACACAAAGAACAACATTAAATTCACTAGAGTGGTTCCCTGAATGCTGTGTGATTTTTCTTGGGGAGATGAGAACAACTTCTATTCATTCCTATACAGAACACCATTGACAGAGCAAAGACACGCTCCACCTAAGTCTAGATTGGTAGACCAACGAGTTTATTGGGTTAAAGGGACATGAGTAATTCCAAGGGAACAAATGAAAGATGCATGCCTAGGTCTCCCTGCCTGATATATAAGAAGCTCCACTAGAGAGAGTATTTTCCTCACCAGCAATTGCTTCCTGTTTATTAACTCTGGGGAGGGTCTTATAACTTTCTGAACTTCCTGGGTCTTGCAGGTTTTGTTAGCTTCCTAGGTCTTATGAGCCTCCTTCCTTCTTCCAGTAGGCAATTCTTCAATTAGGAGGAAATAGGTACACAACTCACAACTCCTTCCTCTGACTCCTACATTCTTTTCATTAATTCTTCTGACATGTTACCTGAATCTTGGGGGTGGGGTGGAGTGTGATATAAAGGTATGATTATTTGCTTCCATTTACAGTTGAGCATTGGACTTTATACCATGGCAAGAGTCATTTATTCTCAGCAACTTGACCAGTCATTAATATATGCAGTAATCATCAACCACTGCAATAAATAATTTTTTTCTTAATAAGCAAGGCTGACAGCACTGGTAATTTATGGGCATAAACACTTGTGTTTGGAAAGAAATTTACCAAGCACATCACATCTGTTTAATAAAGCTATAGCAGAGACCTCCCTACTGAGGCCTTCAACATCTTGAAGGCCTTTGCCCTGGATTACAGTACCAAATGTGGTTATTTCCTGCATAGTGGGCCTTAAGTCCAATAGAACAGCAATTGATTGTACCCATGATAGTTGTGCCATTATCACACCAGCAGGAATATATTGTTTGGAAAGTTGGTGTTACAGCATGCAGGGTCTATAGCTGAGCAGAGCTGCTGGTAATGATTTTCTTCCCAGTAACCTGTGCAGTGTCCTCTGGGACTATAACAGCCAGCCATGGGGAAAACAGCATCCAGCTCAGGTCCACGTTGGTTTCTCTATGCTCTGTAGCAAAAGCATGTGGGACCTTCAGCAATGGGAACTTATCTAGTCAAGGAGTATAATCAACAATAGTGGCAGTAGCCTGTATGGTGTTGAGGCCTAAGGAGTTTCCCTAGCCATGATTCTTAGGGAGGTAGACTACCTTTGGCACTTGTGACTTTACTCAACCAGTTCAAGGAGTACTGGGAGAGTCCCTTCCCACTCAGGCCTTTGGTAAAACTCTTTCTTGCTATTTTAAATGTCTTTCCAGATGTTTTTCCAATTCTGTATGACATTCAAGGGTTAGCATTATATACTGAAATTTCACTGTGAGTGGGAAGGATCTCTGAAGGCTCACTATCCATTCCAAAAAAAGAAAGGCCAGTTCTCAGATGGTTAAGAGGATACTAAAAAAGAAATGTTAGCAGGGTCTAACATAGCAGAAAAGGATCCCATCAACTCAGCCAGTCATTTTGTCAGAAGAGTAACAACAGTGTAGATAAGAGACACTACCTCATCCACTTCTCCATAACTGACAGTCATTTTCCATGAGCCGTCTGACCTCCTCATTTGTGGAAGATGAGGATGCTGTTGCTTCCATGGATGCTGCTGGCACTGACTCTCATGCTGATAGGCTTTGGACCAGGCCTGTGGCCATCACTTCTCCATTGCCTACACCTGACTGCTAGAAGTGCCTGGGATGGAGGAACAAGTTCCACCCTGAGAACACTTTCTTGTAATATATACAACATGCTCTGAGAACCACTGTGTACCCCTAGGATAAGTTTAGTCTCTCTCACCTGTACCCCTCTATCATTTACTCCTTCCAACCGAGCTGTTGTCCAGGCTTTGAGGCTTCCCAGAAGCTCACAAGTGCTGAATTTGGCTTCTTGATAATATTCTTTTCTAGGATCTCTGACTCCATACCAATTCTGCTGCATTTTCCTGAGAGTGAGCCAGACAGGCCTCTTGTCTACTTGTCCTTTTAGTTGTTCCACTCTCAGACAGCTGTCTCTTGGTGAATGTCTTGTCACTCATCACCAAGGAGCGTGCAAGTGCCATTGCAACAAAGAGTCACACTATATCATCACCACAGGAGAAAGGTAGCCATACTGGGACTTTCCCTGAAGATCCTCACTCTCAGATCCATTAGCCTTAATTACATGCCTTACCGTCCCTAACAGGGGCTATTTGACAACCCTTCCTAGACTCAATTGAGGTTCTGTCAGTCTCAGTTCAGTCAGCAACGGTGCTGTGTGACTTCCCCTGGGGAGACATGAACAAGTGTCCATTCACCCCAGATAGGGAACTAATGACAGACCAAATTCCACCCTACTCTCCCTTGGTGAATCAATGAAGTTACTAACATTCCATATAGGGACGTAAGTAATGAGTTACTTATAAGAGCACGGGTAACTCAAAGACAACTGCATCACTGTGAGACCTATCCAAGAATGGATGATGACTCACAAGAGCTGTATCCCTAGAAGCTCTCTGCCTAATGTGGTGCAGCTCCACTGGAGAGAATGTGCTTGGGAATTACTGTTTATAGAAGCTTGGGGAGGGGCCTTGTGAGTACTGTAACTTTCTGAGCTTCCTGAGCCTTGTAAGTTTCCCCAGCTTTTTAAATCTTCCTCTAGGGTGGATTGTTAAATTTTGAGAATAGAGAGGCACAACATTGCCTGTTACAAGGTAGCACAGAATAAACAGGAGTGAAGCTTTAGCACAGTTCTGTAGATCTGGAAGGAGATTTCCCTTGCAAGCTGGAAGATGTCTTCTATAGATTGAATAGCACAACTGATCTTTTGTGACTGTTTGCTTTCACTTTATTAGTGGTTTTAAGGTTAACACACACACACACACACACACACACACACACACACACACACACACA